>LS486812.1:34725-65455 GCA_900490705.1 Pristionchus arcanus | reverse complement strand
TCTATTCCCCTTTTCCATCCATTTTGACTACAGTCAACCCCTGTTTTCCTCTCGAGAAGAGACGAGAAAAGACAATTAGCCAATCGGAGAATGTGCCACTCTCAATTAGACATGGAAGAAAACGAAAGAATGAGGGAAATGGAAATATAATAATGAATATTCACAGGCTGCAAAACAATCAATGGAAGCGAGATCCCCCTCTAATCATACGGATGAGGAAGTTAATAATAAGAATTCCAAACATTTCATTCGATATATGAGTGCGAAGAAGGTAATATTCAATCAGTACCTCTTTGAGAAATATTATAGAAATTCTTTTATTGTAGGGTAGTGATGCAACTGTAATCTATCCTCATAATCATCTCGGAGAAAAGGATGATGTCAATGAGACAAGGTGAGATTAGTCATCGAATTCAAATTACGATATTTTGTTAATGTTTTTTTCTCGATGAAGTATCTATGTACAATTATATTTGCAGGCACTTCGAATGGACAGTCAACGCTAATTTCTATCAATTGAATACATCGAATGTTGCATCAGCAGTGCATGTTCCCACTCCTCTCTACGATAGAGGTGAGAAAAAGTGAGGGAAAATTGGAAACTGATTCAATCACAGCATCGAAGAATTTATACATGTGTCGAAGTAGCGCAACTGAGTCATACGAACGATCGTGTGAAAATCTCTCCTTGCAGATGCTCAACTACTACAGAAATTGGATTGGTCTCAGATCGATGTACTCTATCGATCTAAGAGAGACGAGATAAGTGATCTTGGATTCCAACTCTTCTGTTCTGAGAGTGGATTCATGCGATTTTTCCCTGCCACCACTTGGTATTGGGAGAATGAAGAAGCCAAGTTGGATCTATTCGACTGCAGGTATACTGTCTTCAGTCATATTTATTAACGAGATAGTCTTTTTTTAATTGTCTCAATTTCAGAAACACGGAATGGTACATAAACAGTGCGACATGCTCGAAGAATGTTATCATTATGCTGGGTTAGTAATTTGATTGTGAATATTATTGTGCAAACTGAAATTCATGGAAAAATTTGAGCATGATGATCATTGCAGATATGTCTGGATCGATGCTTGGACAACGATTCGAAATTGCCAAACAGACGACTGAGGCCATTCTGGAGACTCTCTCTCATAATGATTACTTCAATATGATGACTGTCAGTGATCTCTCTTCCCTTCACTCTAAATCCTTCGTATTTCAGTTCTCGAAAGAGGTCAAATTCCTGGACAGTTGTAACGGAACATCGGGATTATTGCAAGCGACGATGAGGAATAAGAAAGATCTCAGGTTTGATACAGAGCGAAAAGTGGGGAACGGGCGAGACGTAGATAATGGATGGATTATTGAGTTATCTCCCTCATATCATCATTGCAGAGAACGATTAGACTTCGCAACATCAGAAGGAAAGGCCGAATACGAAATTGCACTGAGAGAAGCATTCGCCCAATTATTGCAAGTGAGTTATCAATTCGAATCCCCATTTCTCAATCTACCGAATGGTATCAAATTGTCCGTCTTTCTCTCCTCATGTCCATTTTCTCCCTTCGTCCTCAGTTCATTCAATCCATTTTGATCTCTGTACTCGCTACATGTTGCTTACACAAATTGCTTTGCTTCTGCTTTGATATAATGGAAATTTCATGCCGGATCAATGGCCGAGTTTGTTATTGCTTACTAAAATTAACTAGTCGGATGGTGATTTCTTCATTCCTATTTCTCCATGAAAGGGAAGGAGTTGAGAAAGAAGAGATCTCTCCTTGATTCATTCAATAATTTCGCTTCGTTGCTTATTTTTCTCTGCTTGCTCTCTAGCTTCCACCTGTGAATTGGACGACAAAAGAGGCTCAAGAACTTCGACCACACAATTCGACGGATACGAAACTCGTTTATCTCTCGGAACACATAATGATTGTACCAAAGAACTACGAGGAGATTGTGAGTATGGATGGAGTAACTTCATCGATTGTCCATTCCATTCCAATGCACTCTTCGTATCCTAATCAGTTATCGTCCTTATCGTCGTGTATAATTAATCATCGTGTTGTCACTTCCTTCTCTTAGTCTGCACCTCATTTTCCTTCTCCATCTTCTTCCTTCTCCACACTTTTTAGTGTGTGATGCAGACTTAGCGGTTGAAAGGAACGAGAATCCGGCGATTGAAGAATGGTGATAATCATCGTTATTTAGATCGAAAACGCGACGAAAGCACCGAATAATCCAGCGTGTGAGAATGTGATTATGTTGATAACTGATGGAGCTCCGCAGAGATATGAAGCCGTATTCAAGAAGTATAATAAGGAGAAGAAAGTGAGTGATGAGATGGAGAGAATAGATGATCATATGGATTTATAGGTTCGTTTCTTCTCTTTTCTCATCGGAGAAGAAGCTATCGACTTCGATCAAGTCAGTTTATTTACGGAATAAAAAAACTATCTTAGAATTTTGAATGATCTTTGATCTTTGCAGGTCAAATGGATGGCATGTAACAACGCTGGATTCATGGTGCATATTGCCAATATGGCCGACGTCGAAGAGAAAGTGCAGGTAAAAACTGAAAGAGATTGTTGACGAATTCACATAGCCATATCTACGTTTCGAGGCTACCAAAATGATTGCAAATATCATTTTCAGCACTATATTCGAGTGATGTCTCGTCCAGTGGGAGAGGATGCAGCACAAACGACGATTAATGATGCAATGTGGAGTGGAGTATACAGAGAAAGATTGGTACGAGATAAATGAAGAATCAATGATATTAATCTTCATATAGTTTTCACCTCGTGCACTCGTTCTGGAAGAGAATGATCGAGCTCCCAATAAGACGTATGCTCAGATGAATAAGATTGCTTCCAAGAAGGTACGATCTCATTTTATTGAACGTTAAAACTGTTAATCTTCATAGAAAATCCACATTCGTCGTCAAGAAGCTCGTTCTCGAATGTTCGTGACGACTGTCTCGTATCCAGTCTCTGTTAATGGACAATTCATGGGAGTTGCTGCTGTCAATATTCCACTTACTGAAATATCTCAATTGGCTGCTCCTATGATGGTAAGAACTTTTCCATTTCACCATCGAATGTGATTGGAATAATTACAGATTGGTGGTCGTTCATACTACTTTATGCTCGATCGCAATGGATTCGTTATGTTCCATCCTCAATTGAGGGCCATGGTCAGGAAATTTCATCCATTTCTTTATAGATTCATAAATTTCAGGAAGAGCGACAGGACAAAACTCGAACTCACAAACCGAATTACAACAATATGGATATTCTGGAGTTGGAAGTTCCTGAAGATTCCCAGGTACGAATGATCTTTGATCTCTATGAATACTGAAGTATTGAAAATGAGCACATAGGAAAGATTGAATCAAGTTACAGATCGTAATTTATTGTGAGTAAACTTGTGCTAACGGAAATCCTTAGTTTAAAAAGTGATCCATTTGAATGGAAATGTTGTTGCTCACTGAGTTTCATCTGAATTGCACTGAGTGTGCTAAACTGTCCTCGGTTTCCTCCCCTTCTAACATGGAAGATCTTTTCCCTCTCTCCCTCTCTAATTATCACTCTTTCTGAACTGGGAAACATTCGTAAAGGCAACAGTCGTGAGTTTTCCTCTCCTTTCCTCTCTCAATCCTCACTCACTCACTTCTAACTCTTGCTCTGCCCTGCCATACTCACTCTTTCATTCGCTCTAATATCTGCAATTCGCTTCTTTCGATTGATTTGCACTAAAGATCAAAGATCACTTGCTCCAGGTTGTCTCGGATTCTGATAACTTGATGTGTTACAAAAACGAGGATCGTCTTCAATGCTCACGTCGACTTCGAAACAGAGTTTGTGTTGCTGATACAGTACTCTCGTCGTATCGATTGATCGATCCATCGGGGCTAACACACTCAATCATCGTTGTGCGCCTCATTGTCCTTTCCTTGGGATTCGTCGCCCACTCTGGATGCACTCACCGCACGCAGAATGGACTCACAACGCACCACTGTCTATTTCCTTTCTATCCTCTTGCTTCTCTTCGCTATCTTCGCTTGGTTAATCTTTTGTGTTGCATATCTTCTTCTTAATCGATAATAACTCCCCTCGCTTTCGGGGCTTCCCTTGTTCCCTCTTTGTCTCCCCTCTCTCTTCCATTCCAATGAATGATCATTTCAGGTTCGTAAACTCGTCCTCAAATGTGATAACACAGAACCAAAACAGATCAAAATGCTCTTTGCTTCCGATTCACTCGTGAGTAAAGAAAAATATCAACAGGGAAGAGAACAGTGATTGCAGGATCGAGTGTATCCCCAATCAAATGAATACTACACCGAATGCGTCGGACCAAATAAGGACTTTGTGTGAGTGATTGAGAAGAGATGGATTGAAGAATAAATTATTCCTCTTCAGTCTTGGTCTGGCCATCTCTGGAGGAGATAACTATCGGATTAAACAGAAGAATGAATTCCAATATGACAATATCGATATGTCTTGGTTCGCGGAGCCATCTCACACATGGAGAATCCATCCTCACTGGTTAGATATGCCTAGTGAGTAACCATCATGGAATCATTCAGGAGATACTGCATTCTCAACGATTCAACGACAGACACGAAGGAAGAAGCATTCAAGGTACGGTTGATTGACGATAAGTAAAGAATTTGGAAATAAATTTTCAGACGTACGTTCAACAGATGCACGATAAGAAGAAACTACCTGGAAGATGTATTCAGAGGAAGAAATTAGTTGAGAGGTGAGAGGGATGATTGATACATAAGTTGGAGAAGAGGTCATGAATAAATATAATAAGGAAGATTTATAAACAATTATTTCTTTCCAGACTCCTCTTCGACATGAAATCAACTGCTCCTCTAAGAGGAAAATGGACTGCGAACGAGGATAAAATGCAGCAGTGAGTTCATTTCTTCAGTCTACTAATGAGATTTGTGTTAATTCCAGTCACGAAGCACACGTTGTCTACTTCACTTCTCCCAGTGGAATGATCCGATTCCATAATGTTACTCTCAAGGTATGAACATCGGACCCCTTTCTGTCTGTCTTCATCTTGTTCATTCCAGAATTTCTCGTACACTGACATCACAATAGACTTCATGAGTTATGCATCGACTACGGATACATTCCAAGAGTAAGAGTGAAGGAATGCAAATAATCAGAGATCATTCGCCTTGCAGCAAATACGAACATTTCATTGCTGAAACTAATCGAAAATCAGTAGACGACAAATATTATCGAAGAGCGATTAGAAACGATGGAGTTATTGTATTCGATATCAACTACATGTGTATGTATCTCAAATTTTTGTATTCACGAGTTCATCTTTCTTATTCTTAATTCTCCTTCTTCAGCGAAGATTTGGTACAAGGAAGAAACGTTGAGTCCATTCGGATTGAAAGAGAATGCAACGATGCTCTATTCTGCATACAGAGTAAGTCATCCTCCGTCCTTATCGATAGGGAAGTGATGGGATTGCAGTCGATCAAATTGGGTCAAGCGACACTTGGAGTGTCAGGAATGGAATTGGGATACGACGCTCTAGTCAAGATTCTATCCAATCATGGATGTAGAATTCAGGTGAGTTATTTAATGATTATTAGAAGATTGATGGTCTTGATTACAGAATGAATCGAAATGGTGTGTTCTCCTTGACGAGCATGGTTATGTATTCTTCAGCTCTATTGAAGGAATTACTCATTATGCTAATTTTTATACCAAGGTATCAACATATTATACTTTCATCCCTGATTATCATAATTGGCAATATCTCAGGAAGGAGATCGCCATCTGGGTAAATGGTTCGGAAAGATCAATCGAGTTGCACAAAGAGCAATGGAACTTCTTGTTGAGAAGAAATATTACATCAAGTAAGGGGAAGCAAAGAGATTCAGAAGAAAGTCTTCTCTTTCAGATACAAATATCTCGATCATCAAGCCATTTGTAAGACAGAAAAGCCAGCGACAATGGGAGCAAGTAGGGCAGAGGTAAGGAGTGAAAGAGAGGGGGAGGGAGGAATGAACTCTTCCCTTCAGACATGGCTTCGATCGATTGTCAAATTGCTTCTTTCAACTCTTCTTCGACTTCTCAAACAATTCGAGGCCTTCACTGCATTCGGAATAGTTCATAATATGATACAGCCAGTTGAAGGTAATAATTGACAAATTTCTAAAACACTTATTTTTCTTCTTCAATCCATCATTTTCAGCGTACACCTCTTCATTCCACGACATTCGCGAGTCTTTCTCGTGCACGAAAGTGAGTTCAACCCTCATGGCCATCTAACTTACAAAATGTCATTCAAATTATGTTCTGTTCAGTCTTCTCATTTCTACTTTGCAAATCGAAAGCAGCCTCGATCTGCGAATGATGTGAATCTTGTGGATAATTTGAAGAGTGAAAGACCATGCGGACCATCCAAATGCTCCGTGTAAGAAATTCATTCATTGAAAAATATAA
This sequence comes from Pristionchus arcanus, assembly GCA_900490705.1. NCBI lineage: Eukaryota > Metazoa > Nematoda > Chromadorea > Rhabditida > Neodiplogasteridae > Pristionchus > Pristionchus arcanus. The sequence continues at coordinate 58,975 of LS486812.1, read as the reverse complement.
TCAATTCATGTCACCAGTTATCACAATAATTTCAGTAACATGCAAGCTGCATTCGTTGACAATACAAATCTGGTGATGGTATGGATCCAACAGGATAAGGGATCTGCCAATTGCTACGATGAAAGCCAATGCCCAATGCAGAGTAGTGATGTAAGTGAAAGGGAATGTAGATAATAGGGAAGACGTTATTTTACGAGGAGGGTTTATTCATTGTTTCAGATCAAATTGGAGTGGGAGAAAGAGCCAAATTCAACAACTGCGGGATGGCAAATTCCTGATGATGAAAGAGTGAGAGTCATAAAATGAGATCAAAGATCAAATGGGTTTATTTCAGTGTATGCGTCAAGATCCAATTCGACCAGGCGGATTCTATAGATGTACAAATCGAACGAGAGTAAGCACATTTTATTTTGGAACTATCTAATCTTTATTTGAACTTATTTCAGGAATCAGAAGAGGGAATGCCTTGTTCTGGAGTATCTTCACTATCGATCGTGTTCCTTTCACTCCTTACCATCTCTCGATTCGTATTGTAGTCCCCCTCTAATGTTATTTTTTCCGCTACCATTCACCTCTTTCTTCGAACAATTGTGATACTCTCGCTATAGTGCCCATAGGAAGTTTTCCTTCATTTCCTCAATCAACATTTGTGCAATCAACGGGCTTTTATTATCGATCAATCGGTCGTTTCTGCTAGGTTCAACGAATAACGGGATGTTATCATTGTAAGATATTTTCTCATTCTTTACGGCTTCTCAGTAGGATCATATTAGATTATGCCATTCTTCCTACTTTCATCTACTATCCTATTCAATGTGCCTGATAGATCAAGCTAGTCACTCATCCTCAGTTGTCATTCATTTTTGCTTTCGCGATAATGCGATAAACATTGTTATTTGCTTTGAATAAGTACAATCATATGAGCCTCCAAGATGAGCATCATCAATGTAACATGAAAAAATTAAACAAAATAGACTGTCTGAAGACGACTATCTAGTCGGATTCTTCATCGAATAGCAAGCACGAAGATTTTTCATAAGGATAATTCTGAATACAGTAGCATATGCATTATATGTCATAGATCCTTGCAATACAGGATAGTACACTAGATTTAAATACACGGAGATGCGGACGAGTTGGACGATAATGTATAGGATAATGTAGCGACGAGAAACGCGAATAAGAAGGTTTAACATCTTGATCAACTTATTTTTACTATGTAATCATACAGCTAAAGAATGTTAACCTTGTGGAGAATCAGGAGACATTTAAATAAGTATTTTTGTAACATTCTGAAATTCACAAAGATGTATGTATGACCCAGCTGAAGAACCCACCTTAAATTTTAAGCATGGCATACGGTAACTGCCTTTTGAATTTTTGTTCAACAAGTTTTTTGTTGATATTTTGATTGTTTCTTCCCATTCAAGATGCAATTTATCGTTATTTCCATCAGCCGATCACCATCTATCGCTTATCATAGTCTCATTATGTATGATTGCTCATCATTTTCGCCCAGATCATTGTCTTTTACTCTTTTGTCGAGCATTTTATTGTCTGAAATTACAACTGCGAATAGTTTCTTACATTAAATTTGATTCCAGGAATGACCAGCAAGTCCTTTGATCCTTACGAATGGTTTTCTTATTATTATGCTAAAATGGGCCGGGAGGAAGCAACGAAAATCTTGCTGGATCCTCTAATTGAAGTGAGTAGCATTGTGTCAGACTAGTTTCAGGCTAATCGCAAATGAATATGATTAAAGCATAGTTCAGATAATTAATATTATACTAATATGTTCAGGTAGGAACGTTCCTTCTCCGTGACAGTAGCAGGGAAGGTGAATATTCACTCAGTGTCAGGTTTGTAACTGATATTTATTCTTCTGATTATATCGATTTGTTTGAGAGAATCAGCAAATGAAAGTGATCCGAAGGCCGTCCGACACTATTTGATACAACAAGCGGTCGATGATGAATTGAACAAGTGCATAAAGGTTACTTTTATTTTATTGAATCGGTGATATGGAACCTCTCCAGATAGGATCACAGTGCTTCGAAGACATTCCTTCGATGTTAAACTACTATAAGATGAGACTGCTTGAGAACTGCTCTCTCACTCAACCATACAGGAATATGCAAGTTACCAAGGTGCGTTGATAAACATATTAGTTCCCCCGAATAATATAACTTCCTAGATGATTGGAAAGTGGCGATTCGTTGGTGAATCGGATGCTGATCTGTCATTCGCACAAGGGGAAGAATTGGAAGTTATGGGAGAACACGGTTAGTTAGAAGAAGAGGCATGATATAGGGTCAGTCAATGAGTGATTAATTCTAGAGCCTGGATGGTTACGAGCTCGAAATGCGATTGGAAGAGTAGGAAGAGTTCCTGCTGACTATGTCGGAGAGGTAAGAAAAATGAATGAGATGTTTACTGTGAGAGGAAAGGGAGTAGAAGTAAGAGTTGTGAGAAGGAAGAAGAAGAGAAAGAGAGAAGGACTCACATCTGAGATACACAGGGAGAGAGAAGGGGGTGATTAATCGTCCATCCCTTGGTCACTTCATCTCCTACTCTATTGAGTTAGTGGGCTTGCGGTTTCACCTCCAATGTACTCGTTGGTTTTGATTTCATATGATCTATTGCAGCCTGAATACGAGCCTCTTCCAAAGGGAGTTCCATTGCGTGAAATGGTGGATAGAACTGATGTCGATCTGGATACAATGAATCCATGGGAGAAAGCTACTCAAAAGGTTATCACTATTAATTGTCTTTTTATATGTTAATGTTTTATTTTGATTGTATTCTTTCAGAGATCATTTCCGTGTTGGGCACGCGCCTCTTTTAGCTACGTTCCCAATATATTCGACAAGGAGAGAATAGAAGTAAAGGTATTTTTTTATATTTTCATTGGTAATAAACTATTTTAATCAACTGAAAACCAATGTGTTCGATAGAAGAGGAATTTCATGAGAATGTGGTTTTATATTTGAAGTTTGGAATTTGTAATTAATAAGTAAATTCCAGAAACGGGACATAATCTACGTGTTGGAAGTAAGGGAGACGGGATGGGCGAAAGGAAGGTTAGTTTATCCTCATTTGCTGTGAAATACATTTTCCCGGTTGCTATCGATGGGCTATAGCATTTATTCATCTCATAGTTCCCGAAGTTGGTAAATTGCAGAGTGTATGGAGAGGGAGTTATTCCAATGGAGAATGGAGAAGATGAACCTGTGGAGGAAATTGATGAGGTAAGCATTTATAATGGACCATTCTAGTCATCTCGAGTGTACGGTAGTCACTGATTTATTTATAGGAAGTGGTACGCGAAGATATTTATGCAGACCCAAACAAGTATTTCACACGAAAGGTTCCAACCGATTTATCCATTCCAAATAGTTAATTGGTTCGTTCAGGATCGAAGTCACATCGGAGTTTTCCCTTCCTCTCTTCTCGTTTTCTGTAAGGAAGAAGACGGAATTCCAAAGAGAGAGAAAAGCAGGTGAGAATTAGGGTTGGATTTCCATATGAATTCAAGGGAATTCTCTTCAGATTTGGTGAATGGAAGGAAGTGATCGGATCATCAGATGAAGATTCTGATGAGCGAGATGGACAGAGATCTAGATAGATTTATTTGTTTAAATTATAGAGATACATTGTATATTTTCCTTATAACATGGGTATACTGTACATTTCATTAGCTTTACACGTTGTTCATATCAATTGATATAACTTATTAATCAGTAATAAAATATTACTATAATGAGCGATGCCGTTGTTTAGTCGGTGGTTGACATTTCCATACTTTATCTATAAATTTGAATTAGTCGATGGATGGGGAGATATGTGATCGATGCTACATAGTCTCGAATGGATTTCGTCTATATTCCGTGTACTGTAGCAAGTGAATCGATAGATGAAGAACTATTGGAATGTACGATGGAAGGATGTGATTGTGATGGAGAATGCACTGCAGGTATTCAGAGAGATATCGTCGATTAATTGATTTTGGAAATGAATTCGTCCTTTCTCAGCTTCATTCTGTCCGTGTATTCGATCTTCAATGGATAATTATGATTCGGAAGGGAGATTAATGGAAGGAAGAGAGGTACAATGGATCTATGAATACCCTTTTCATTTCTTGTCAGTCAGATTCGTCTGCCCTTCTCGAATGTCATGATTCATGTTCGTGTGTGGCCACTGGTTGTAGGAATAGACGAGTACAATTTGGTGTGAAGAGAACAGTGGAGATTAGACCATCTGATGGAAAGGGAATGGGATTATTTGCCATGGTTAGTTAGAGGAAATGGTTTCTCTAGTACCAGAATAATGAATATTTCTAGGAGAATATTAATCGAGGGGAATTTGTGTGTGAATACGCAGGAGAAATGATTTCGAAGGATGAAGTTGAGAGAAGAAAGTGAGTGAGGAATACGGTAGTCAGATCAATCAATAATCATTGATCAGGGAAGAAGACGGCCCATCTCGACAACACAATTACGTACTTACTGTGAAGGAACATTGTGCGGGTACGGTATTATTATGAATCGAAATTATTTGAATTATAATCGTTATGAATTGGTTTTACAGACGATACTCTCCACACGTGGTTCATCGATCCATCTCGAAAGGGAAATATTGGACGATTCTGCAATCACAGGTTAGTAATGACTTCAATCTATTGAGAATGATGTTAGTATCTTTCCAGTTGTGATCCATGTCTGGGAGTGGTCATATTACGAGTGGGAACAATCGCTCCCATTGTTGGACTATTCGCATTAAGGTAATAATTTTATTCACGTTTGTCTATTCGAAATATTGAATGTATTGGTCGAGTGCTTGGTGAGATCCTTCCATTGCAGAGATATTCCCTCTGGCAGTGAATTATGCTATGATTATGGTGAATCAGCCCTTGAGGGAGGAGAAGGAGGAGAGGGAAGAAAGAGTTGTCTATGTGGAGCGAGTATCTGTAGAGGATGGCTCCCATTGAGTACCAGTGCTACGGAATGATTTATATTGTACCAAATTGTTGTCTTTGAACATCAGATGATAAAGAATTTATTTTTTTAATGGTCTCGATTTATCGGGGAGGTTCTTAACCTTGATCATATCTCTTCCTTTGCAATTTTTTCTCTATTTTATTATTATAAATAATTATAGTTCAATCAGTGAAAATGGGACGGGCACAACGAAAAAGTCGTAAGAAGATGAACAAAGTGGATGGAACTGCATTGAGAGATCCAACTACTAATGCATACAGAGAAATGCCAGCGTATGTTGTAATTATTTACACTTTGAAGATGTGATGTTATGGCGGAATGGAACATGTTGAAGGAGATTTCCATCCTCATTGATATATTGTATTATCTTGCAGTACTCACAATCGAGATCCATCTACGAGTGATCAAGAGACACCAAAAGCAGTGAGAGAAATGTTGAAGAGAATTGAAGAAGGGAAAAAGAAGGGAGGAGTAATTAAAAGGACATTCCCTAAGAAGCAAGATAAAGTTACCAGTGGGTTATTAATCAGATACCGTACTCTTACCGTACTCTCACAGGCTCATTGGCCGCTGTGGGAATTCAGAAAAGAGGAAGAGAATCGATCAAACAAACCATTGGAAGAATGCACGAAAAGATCAATACTGAAGTGGATGAAGCGAGGATTATGGTTGGTTACGATATCTTTGAACTTATTCAGGGGATCTATTCAGGCGAAAGCAGGAGTGGCTGGAAAGGATTCGAAACAAATTGCAAAGGAATACAAGGATATGGATGAAGCAGCGAGGTGAGAGAAGAGAGATGGGAAGAGACTGAAGAGGAATGAGAGATATTCAGAGCGAAGAGAGAACACAAACTATTGAAGAGAAAGAAGGAAGAAGAAGAGAAATTTGGACATGCAAGAGATAAGACAATGAAGAGATTACAGGTGAAGACGATATTCTTCTATTACAATTAGTAGATTGATAAATGGGATTTATGATGAATGAATAATAATGATGAATGAATGTCCAGATGATCGAAGATGAACGAATGAGAGATGGAAGCAAAGCAGGAAGAAAGAAGATGAATAAGATTAATAGAGAAAGAGAGAAGAGAAAGGAAGAAAGAGTCATTTTGGAGAAGGAATCGATGCTAGATGCTAAGGGTTTGATAATACTACTGTAGGGAATGGAAGAGTACGTTATCTTTGCAGAAGTCATCGATTTCGGGGAACGTTACGATGCTCCACCCACATTCAAGGGAAAACTGAAGACGAGAATCGATCCATTATCTGCTAAGGTATACTGTAGAGGAGAGGGAGGGATACGGTGGATGGTTATGACTAATTCATTGATATCGCAGGCAGGAGCAAAATCGACTCTTCTTGTCCATTCAATGTTGGGAGAAAAGAGGAAAAGAGACGAAGGAGAAGAGAAAGTAATCGATATTCCCAGTAGTGAAGCAAGTAAGAAGGATAAGAAGGTGAGTATATATCGTTGATACGGAATGGAGTGAGTATCAGATGCGATATTTCGATGGTATGCGCAAACTTAACGTTCTTCCCTTTGCAGGAGCCGATGACTGCTTTGATGATGGCAGAAAGACAACGAGTAATCGATGCATATCGAAAGGGGAAGAGAGATAGAAATGGAGGAGTGACTGGAGTGAGAGCACTTAAGGACACTATCGATCTATGAGAGATATCGTCATCTATCGACGATGACGAAGGAGAGAAGGATATCTGATGGAATAAAGTACATGTTGAGTACAATGAATGTCCTATCCAGTCAGTTTGTAGCTTCCTTCTACTTCTTTCTATTTATGACCTTCTCTCGTCAGTTTGTCTCATGTGGGCAATAGAAGGGGTAGGTCATTTCCCATTCAATCGTCTTACTTCCTTATCTCCCGTCATTGTTAATTCTTTGTTACTTGATTGTTATAACTGTTGACCATCCGAATGGATAAATGTTAGATTGATGCATCGCCCTTTCCTCTTCATACACGTTGTACAGAGATACACAGCTAATGCTTACCTGTCATAATTGATGAATGATCTTCTAGTGAGTATTGAGTACAGTGAGCTTCCTTCCCCCTCTCAATTCCCCTCGTTGACCATCGTTGAATCTCTTCTTCCTTCCTTTCTTCATATTCTCTTTCCTCTCTTTCTCTCTTCTTTTTTTTTCATAATCGAGTGCAATTTCAATAGATGGTGTGTCTCGTTTCCTTGGATTGAGTGAGAGAATGAGAGATGAAGTTGAGTAGATGGATAGATGGGTAGAATGGGAGGAGTAAAAGAGGAATGAATCCTCTTCTCTCATTGGAGAGTCCCATTGTGGTACGTGTATCTCTTTCTCTCTTCTCATTCTATCCATTCATATGCCCTTCCCTCTCAATAATATCCTTTTCTTTTTATCTGTCTTACTTTTCTCTTATACCAAACTTCGAGAAAAGAGAATAGGCAGTAATAATATGTTCCACGTAGTAAAAGAGAGTTGAAATGTGTGGTTTCAGTTGGTATTTCTCCATATCTGCCCCCCCCCCTCCCTTCTTCTTCGTTTCTATTCTTCTTCTCAAGTTGACACCTTTCCTCTTCACTCTTCTTCACCTTCTCTTCTCCTTCTTCGTATCTATAGATACTTAGACTTCTTTTCTTCGTATTCTCTTGTAGTGCAAAATTGAGTTGATTGGATGGGACAGATGATCTATCTAAGTGGACTTCCATCTAAAGAAAGAAGGAAGACGAAGGAAAGTCTACGTGGAAGACAGATTACTTCCATTCTCTATTCCTCCTTTTCCAAGAGAGTTCTTCTCTAAAGAGAAAAAGAGAGAGGAAGAAGGAGAGGGAAGTGCTTGCAAATCACACCTTCCATTTTTATGGTATTGCATTTCTATGCAATCCCCCGAATCCTCGAGATTAAATCCCTTCTCATGGGTTCGAATTTACTCTCATTCATCTACCGTATATCTCTTTCTTTCATTCTCTAGTTAATCTCTCTCTTTGGATACGGTAATCATCTATTCGGTAATGATCAAAGGGGTATCAATTTCCCTTTGTTCTTCCTAATCGTTCTCTCTCTCATTCACTCCATTAATCTGCTCCCGTATATAGGATGTCCTCTCCTATCCACTCTTCGTTCCTTTTTCGTATTCCTATTTTTTGCACTCATCCGCATCTCCCTTCTCCTTCTCTTACCTCTCTCTCTCCTACCTCTCCCCCCTCCCCCTCCCTCCTCTCTCTACTCTTCACTTCTTTATTCTCACTCTCTTCCGATATTCTTCTCTTGTGCACTCTCAATTCAATTGGGCATCTTTATTCTGTTCCTTCTTCTCTCTTTTATCTCTTTCCGTTCAGTACTCTAAACAGTTCAACCGTTACGTGCACTATTGTATCATCTCTTTTCTCTTCATTGAAGCTCTCCTCCCTCTCCCCCCTCCCTCTCCCTCCCTCTCTTTGCATCCATAGAACATACTGTTTATATTCTATCCCTTCGTAGTCAGAATGCGTAGGAGTGAAGAGAAGGAGTGAAGGGAGGTGAGATGGAATGAGGACAGAGAGGGGGGAATATCCAGGTGTGATTATGATGAACTACATCAGAATGTACGAGTAAACGTCAATTACGAGAATACATCTGCAAGTTGGAAGAGGAGGGAAAGAGATGGAGAAAGGAAAGGAGAGAAAGAGGGAGAGTACTGGAATGACGGATCCCTCTCTTATTCCATACTCTAATGGCACCTTTTCATCCTTCATTCCCTTCACCTCTTCTTACTTCTCAGTTCATCATCATTCCTTGATTCCCTTCTTCTTTTCCATTTCCATCCATTATATTCTCCTTCTCTTCTTCTTCAGTCCATTCAAATAGTCACTCCTTACCTAGTGTATAATAGTAAACCTCCGTCTTTCTCTCCTTCATTTCATCCATCTGCCTCCTTTTCTCCGTCCTTTCTCCGTTCTTTCAATTTATGCTCATAAAATCGTTTTTGCAGTCTTAATTACTGTTGGATTTGTGAATGACTTCTCTATAATCTCTCTTCTTCTCTCTTTCTCTCTCTTAGTCACACACAATTTCATTCATCATCGAATCTTGCACGTGAAAGACTGCAGATGTTATAAGAGAGACCTCTCATTCGAATCATTCCCCCCCCCTTCCTCTCTTCCTTCATTCCTTCAGTCTTCTTCATACCATTTGCAGATGAATCGTCTCTCATAATCTTTCCATCTCTTCTTCTAAACTCTCATCAAAGACGATCTCGATTGACCTCCAAGATGGATCGATCGATATTCCATCTTCTCCTTCTCCTTCCTTTGATTTATACGAGTGAAGAGAAGAAGGACATTGTACAGAATAGAGCAGGTGAGTCTTCTAATGAGGGGAGGAAGAGAAAGGGGAAGAGATCCACTTGAAAGGACTCAACGGATTCCAATTAGGAATGGATTGGAGAGAGGAAAGAGTAGGGAAGAGTTAATGAGTGCACTATATCATTCCAGGAGTTAATTGCTATACATCTCAAGCAGCTCCTATCGAAAATAAATTCGCTAATGTTTTCATCGATTCAGATAAAGAGGTACGGTAGATTGGATACCGTATCTCGATAAGTATCGATTAATTCAGAACTGCACAAACGACTATTGCATGCTACTATGGGGCAAAACGAAGGACAATCTAACGAGAATCCTTGCTCAAGGTACGGTAGATGAACACTACCAGGTATACGGTATCGATCATCCTAATCTCAGGTTGTGCGAAAGGAGGAGAAAGATTCGATCCTGGACCGAATGCTCCAAAGATGCAGAATGAATGTCCAAGTGGAACTGGATTAGCTCCCCAGATCAAACCAATTCTAATGGGAGAAGGTACGGTTGGATGAAGATAGATGGAATTGTATTGATCAGTACTCTTTTTACAGAGGGAGCAACAATACTTCGTACTCTAACTCATATGCAAATCTGTATGTGTTACACTGATTACTGTAATGAACCACAGAAGAAAGATGGAGAATCGTGTGAAGGAGATGATACTCCATTCTGTGAGTGAGAGGGATTACGGTAGTTAATGTCTCCCGAAAATTTCCACCTGAATCGTAAATGACGATTGGTGGTTTCTTTCCAGACTAGACGAAGAATAAAGTGATTGATTTACTATAGGTGGTAGTTTCATGCAGGTATTGAAGGGATTCCAGACAGCGTCGCATATTGGTAGGGGGGGGGGGAAGAATAACCGAAAAAAAATGAGATTGATGATTGCAGGCAATCCTTATGAGATTGATTATTACAGGCAATCCTCTGGATTCGCAATTTAAACCATCTCGTTCTGAGGACTATTCTCCAGAGGGTTCCCTTAATAAGAGTAAAGAGAATGATTATTACCAACCGAAAAATATGAGATTGATTATTACAGGCAATCCTCTGGATTCGCAATTTAAACCATCTCGTTCTGAGGACTATTCTCCAGAGGGTTCCCTTAATAAGAGTAAACAATCAACTGACCCATCTGAAGATCGAGAACCGGAAGGAGTAAGCGAATTTTAGTTTTTTGTCATCTGTTTCCAACATTCTATACTAACATATTCATTTTAAGCCACCGGATACGGGTAGGAAACTAAGAGAATGGCTTGCTACAGTAAGTGTGTCCCTCTGATCACATTTTCTCCCTCTTAGCTTTCTACCTTACAGCTCATTCCTCTATTCCTCGGCAGCACTTTAATACTCGCGATAATAGTTGGAATTGGGGTAGGTCCTATCCCGCTCTCCCTATAAATTCCCCTTCTATTCTAGACGATCTTCATTAGACGACTTCTCTGTGGAGACAAACCTGAACAGGTAATTTGTCCCCGTTTTCTCTTTTTTTTCCTAATTGAAGTGTTGGATTGAAGGATAGTATGGAACTGCTGGGATATAAAGATTCGAAGAGAGTAAGTAATCGTTGTGAATGGGATGTTGTATTGTGGAATGGAATGCACTACTTCCTCTACTTTAATTCAATGCACAAATATCTTCATTTCTCACTTTAGCATTGCTTTGTTTTTCTTCCTTCGAAATGTCGATGATTCCTCCTTTGAATCAGCATTGCAAAAGTGCACAATCTAAGAGAACGATTACTCATTTCCCATCATGCTTTTTAACGATTTGTATTGGTGGAATAGAATTGGGTACACGAAGTTCAAAAAATGATCTTTGATCTTTCTCAGAAATATCATCACACTTCTGGTCGACTCAATTCGATAGCTCAAGTGACAATTTTGACGGAGGTTGCACAGGGATACAAACAAGAGGGTGAGAGATCACAATAGAAAAGAAGAAATGAAAGTGTTCATTTGAAGGGGAGGATTTAATTCGTGAATCTCAAGCTGGAGGAATTCATCAAATTGCCAATTGGAAATATGATGGAGCGACCATTGTGAGTTTAGAATCATGTCATAGATCCTTTCTAAAACGTAATTGATCTATTTGGCATAACCCTTCCCTTCCTTTTCCCTTCTCTTCCTTCCCATTTGAATTCCTCCATAGTCGATGAATTGTGTGCATAGTGATTTCCTTTCTCACTTTCAGTTGGGAATCGGCAGTTTCGGTGCAGTCTACAAAGTAGATATGAAACGTGAGTAATCTCAATCTCCGTGCGCTTCCCTTTTGAAGTGAAGTGATATGTTGCGAATGGAGAAGAAAGATAAGAGGAAAGAAGGAATGGTAATTAATTGCAGCTGACTATCTCGTCGATGCAAAAATGGCCGCACTCAAGACATTCTCTCATATGAGATCGACACATTTCTTCAATGAGTCAAGGACACTCAGGTAGAAGAGATGATTATTGAGAGATGAAAGCATCAAAGGAAGAATTACAGATATGTACATGACTTCAAGAATCATCCTAATATCATCCAATATCTGGGAAGAGCTGTTGATTGTGTAAGTGAAGAGAAGCACAATAGGAGGAATAGGAAAGAGGGGGGGGACTATAAAGGACTGCATCGAGAATGAATCATGCATTCGATATTCTTGCAGAGAGATACACTCGAAGAAGCCACATGGAGAATCGCCCTCGAATTGTGTGAAGGAGGATGTCTAAGGGATTGGATTACGGTACGAACCATGGTCATACAGTAGGTGATAAGACAGTTCGAAAAATATAATCCGAAAAAGGACGTTTCGAAAAAAGACACTTCGCAAAATCCAGATTTCGGAACGTTCGATATACATTTTCAAGTAATTTTACTAGCATTATCGGGTTCTACTAGTCCGTACGAACTAGAATTGATATTTACAAATTAGAAAAAAAAAGTTTATTAGTGCGAAAATAGCTTCTAAAGGAGTGTGCGCGCTCTGCGTTGCGGTCGCGTCGCGGCCGAAAATTTTGCGAAACGTCCTTTTTCGAAGTTGATTTTTCGAAATGTCTTATCACCATACAGTAGTCGATGGGAATAATTACAGTATACTCACATCACTCTCTCTCAATTTCTGGAAGCATCCAGTGGTCTTCTCAGTGCTCTTTCGTTCCTTCATTGTGAAGAAACTGGTGAGATTATCGATTGACTGTGTACATGGTTACGGTATCTAGTGGGATAACCGAAGATTGTCTTTCAGTCCAAACGAGTCTTCTCTCGAGCATTCGAGGAAATAGCACCGATAGTGGAAAGTAAGTGATTATGCTGATGAATGTTTTCATTTTCAGAATAGATTAATTCTGATAATATTCTGATTTGTTTCATTAGTATTTTCAGTCCTGATTCTCGTTCGAATTCTCGTTCTCGTCGATCTTCCAAACAAGTTATCAAGAAGAAGTTCAGGTAATATTTCAGTTTATCATCCAATCGATAATAATCGTTCCCATTTTCAGAATTGCCCACTGTGATATCAACTCTCGGAATATTCTCGTGAGAAATGCAATCACTGGAAATGTAAGTGGAAATATAAATAATAAAATGAAGTAATTATTTGTAGATTGTTCTGGCAGATTTCGGACTCGCTCTCACAGATAAAGAGAAAAGGCAGGAAGAAGTTCAGATTAGAGAGGTCTTAAAAGGAAATAAAATCATTGGATGACGAATTAATTTGCAGATTGGTACAATTCGATATCTCTCACCTGAGATGCTGCAGAGTTTGATCAATTTGGGAGATGCATTCGGATCACTTATTCTCGTATGTTTATCCCCAATTTTGATCCATAATATAATTTATTCCATCTATGCAATCGTTCTTTCCTTCAGGCAGATACATACGCTACTGGTCTCGTCTTGTGGGAACTTTTATCGAGGACGGTCGAATTGTATGAGGATGGTGAGAGAATTGATCTTTGATCTTTCGTCATTCTGCATCATCAGTATGACGCAATCGCTTTATAGATTCGGAAGTGCCATTATACTCTCCTCCATACGAGAAGGAATTGAGTGATATGGAAGGAGCGACAGCAAATCGATTCGAAGCTATGCTCAATGTAAGATCAGATTCTTTATTTCGATCAATTCTATCTGTTCCAATCTTGATTTCGTCTTTTCTTTTATCCATTGAATCCCATTCTCTCATCAGGTGGTCGTTCGTCGTGGAATTCGTCCTTCTTGGGGTGGAAAATGGAATGATTTGAATGGAAGAGAAGAAGAAGCGATGAGTAGAGATGAAGAAAGTGATCTAAATGATGAAGAGAAGGTTTATTCATTTCACTCCTTCTTCCCATCTAAACCCTGTTCTTCTAGTTCCTTCATTCTTGTATAAGTGGAATCAATTCAATGTTGGCTAAAGAAGCAGAAGCGAGATTGACCATTCCTGCAATGGCTGAGAAGGTAAGAGAGACGGAATATCAATGAGGGGGATCATCTATTTATTATTCATTATCGGTCTAATAAAATGATATGTTTAAGGTGGATACGTATCGTCTTCAACGACAAAGAATCCCCGAGGAGAGACGATCGAGAAGTAGAGAGGACAGTCTACTCGATGAGACGAGTGGAAGCAATTAATCAATACCATTCAAATACCGTAGTCTATCAACATTTACCATTACAGTATCACTTGTTGATGATATTATTTTTACCATTCATAATAGCACCCATAGAGTATCTCTCAGGTAATCTGTACACTTAAATCTCACTGCAATAACACGCGTCTTCTGAGAGAGTGCAGGAAAAGAGGACCCCTGAGGAAATAGGAGCCCAAAGTTTGTGCTATCCCGATGAAATTTTTATGGTAGACTATGTTTGAGACGAGAAAACTTTCATAGCACAACTTTTGTCCCAGAACCGGCTTTTAGGTACTTTCCGGTTCTGGGCCCGGCTATTTCATATCTCAGCTCCCAGAGCAGCTAGAGACCTCCGGTTTGGCTTAAAAAATGCGGAATAATATTCTGAACAACTATTCTACGCACAAGGAAGTGATCTGAAAACTCTTTCATTTTTAAAAATTCGAAAAACCGTTTTCAAAATTTAAAAAAAATTCACCCTGGATCGGGGACCCCCCCTTTCACAAAATTTTTATATCATTTTTAGAATCTACATACTCGACATAGTTTAGAAAAAATTTAACCTAAGGGCCAGGCCCATGGCCGGAAGATTCCGACACCAAAAATGACCAAAAACTGCCTATTTTACAGATAAATCCAATTTTTAAGATGTCAGAACTTCAAATTTGTGACCTCTTTTGGGGCATATTTATTTTAGAATTACTTAAATGTACCCAAAGAACATTTCCTGTGATTTTTAGGGCATTCTGCGGAAAACAGTTTTTCATGATTTTATTTATTTTTTTAGAAAAAAATTTAAATAAAATCGTTTTCAAATTTTTCCTCGGATCGCTCTGAAACTTTAAGAAATTTGCATATTGATCCAATGAAGTAATTTACAGCAATTTTTGATAAGATTAACATCGAAAATCGAAAGTTATAGGGCCTTAAAAATTGGATTTATCTGTAAAATAGGCACTTTTTGGTCATTTTTGGTGTCGGAATCTTCCGGCCATGGGCCTGGCCCTTAGGTTAATTTTTTTCTAAACTATGTCGAGTATATAGATTCTAAAAATGATATAAAATTTTTGTGAAAGGGGGGGTCCCCGATCCAGGGTGAATTTTTTTTAAATTTTGAAAACGGTTTTTCGAATTTTTAAAAATGAAAGAGTTTTCAGATCACTTCCTTGTGCGTAGAATAGTTGTTCAGAATATTATTCCGCATTTTTTAAGCCAAACCGGAGGTCTCTAGCTGCTCTGGGAGCTGAGATATGAAATAGCCGGGCCCAGAACCGGAAAGTACCTAAAAGCCGGTTCTGGGACAAAAGTTGTGTTATGAAAGTTTTCTCGTCTCAAACATAGTCTACTATAAAAATTTCATCGGGATAGCACAAACTTTGGGCTCCTAGTTCCTCAGGGTCCTGCATTCTCTCAGAAGACGCGTGATAATAGATCTGAGAGATTGAGAGATTAATACTAACTATGCATTGATTGTATCTAATGAACTAACTCATTTCATTCCTCTAGAAATACATCCTTTTGCATTTTCTCTGTGACCAAATATAGCCAACGGCTCTCATTTTTACATATTAATTCACTTTGTTATACCGAAGATCTCATACTTATATTCTGTGATCTCCCTCTTCTTCTGTGAATCAATCGTCCATTGCATTTGTTTGTATTTTCTGTTCATGCGAAGGCGATCTGATAAAAACAATGTTTATTTTTTAAAACAGTAAAGGATTGTTCACACAACAATTATGTACATTATTGACAAAATATGATAAATGCAAAAAGGTATTTGACAATGGATGAATAATCAATCACTTTATTGGGGGTAGATCACAGTTACGAAGAGGGGATATTTGAATGGAGAGAAACACGTAGAAACGAGAGAGATCACTTGGGATGAAGGAGAAGTCCTATCGGGGAGAAGATGATAGAGAAGACCCGAGATAGAAAGAGGTCAACGGACTAGGACAGATACTCATGGCAAGATAACGAATGAACGAGGTGATCTTTGATCCTTGAACTTTGATCCCTAATCAGAATGAGATCGAGAGAGGAGAAGAGACTGAACTACTTAAAGAGGGACTATTCAAGCGAAGAAATAAGGAGCAGGTAATTCTTCCTTATTCAGAAGGACGTCAGCGACGAGGGGTTCGAATTTCATTAGAGAGAAGATATCAGAGACTCGCAATTGACGACATGTTACGAGAATACAATTCTGAAATGGAATGGAAGGGTTAGAGAATGGAGATCACTGAGAGATTATTATTCATGTGTAAGCCTGCTATTCAGTAAATGAGTTCATGAGAGTTTTAACTCACTCGAATATTGGCGATCATCAATAGAATAGTTCCAATTCTCTCAATTCCATCGTGTGGATGCTCCGTTGCTTCGTATGCTGCCAATGAATTGAGACATCGCTCCCTGAAATAATCGATTAGATACCGTATTCTCGATTGTAAACTGACTTGATAACTGCGATTTCGGGTTGCCTTTCTTTCGGATAAACATTGAAGCATTCGAAGAGAAGAAGAGTCTTCAGAACTACGCATTCGAATTGTTCGATCTTAAAATTATTTTCGAATAATATAAATACTGTATGCACGGTTGCTATAACGTTCAGTATTTCTTTCCCTCAAATATTCTTTAAATTCTCATTCCCACCTGTATATCTCTCATTGGACATCCGACGCATTTGATGCACTCGAGTACGAAATCAGGATGGAGTCTGAATATTGGATAAATGAATAAGGAGCGAGGAGTATGGTACTGATTGATTTTAGAATGGTTTCCTCACTTTGCTTTAGTCTCTGCATTGGGAAGTCCCTTATCTTGTTCTGGAAGTCCATGCATGTAATCAGTACACATGTACACTCTGCAATACAGATTATCAAATCCAATTGTTTCACTCCCTCGCACATTTCTTCCCTCTTGTCACATAACCAATCGGATTAGTTCGAGCACTCTACCATGTTTTCGCACTATGGAGAAAGAGATATTCATAAGAAGGAAAGCGAGAAGAAAAGTGTGTGGGAACACAGCAGGTGTCGATATATCCATCCATTCACTGACTTATCGTGTTGGAGTATCCACAGTGTCTCATCGTTCTGCTTACTCGTATTATATCCCTGATCGACCAACATGAATCCTATCGCATATTCCTTCAGAAGTTGACGCTGTAATGAGCAATATGTCTACTGATTATTTTGTATTTCTAGTTCCTACCCTTTTCAACAATGATCAAGGTCTGAATGAGACTTACCTTCAGTTTAATTTCAAGATCACCGAAGATAGAGAATTGACTTCCCCATTCGACGGCATCAACAATCGCCAGATGGAACATAACGTTGATATCTTGTTTTCGAGCACGGCGAAGTTTATCGAGGTAATACTGAAATGAGAACGATTATTCTCCAAAACGGAAATTTTTCTTCAAAATCATCTCGTATTTCATACATCTCGTCTACATTCAAATGATATAGTGATGTCAATTCAATATCCAATTCAATCGTATTTGGATTGGTTAGATATTCCTATCACTAGTTCGATCCGCCGGTCTAGTGTGAGTGTCTCTCTATTCCCTCTATTCTGATCTGAGAAGGACGAGACAATCTATCACTAATTCCCACACTAGACCGGCGGATCTTCGTGTGATCATTACATCTATTTCATATCTCACATCATCAATTTCCTCTTTCGGTCTGAGGAAACCAGTCCAATTGAGATTGCTGATATCTTCGAGTGAATTAGCCGATGCATTGGAAGAGGAAGAAGTAGGGGAACCAGGATGATGAATGGATGACAAAGGTAATCGACCAGGGGATATCAATCGATCACCCGACCAACCACGACCAAGTAGTGTGTCCTGTATTCATTATTGTTATAGGGAATAAGAGATGGAAGAAGGGATGAATACTTACGAGATCTCTTATTCCATCGATAAACGAAGGATCGGGCTTATCGGGTCCCCCTGCTGTGAACCATGAACGAGCTGATGAATGATGACGATCCTGAAGAATTAAGTTAAGAAGGAGGATAAGATAGGAGATTGAGCTGATGAGGAATCTAGTGATCACTATATATATTCACCTGCATCTTTGATAGCATGAGTAATAATGGATCAGCTTGTGCTCCATTGAGTGAAAGAGGAAGAGAAGGAGGACGAGGAGATTGATCAAACGTTTCTTCCATCTCAGGAGATAATTCTTCCTCCTACAATTACATTGTCACTCACATTTTCACAATTACATATTTCAGAATGGATAGATAAGTGCTGGTTATCAGTTACGCGGAAAAGAAGAGGAAAGAAAAAGAGAGATAAACACGTACCTTTACTCGTTTCTTTCGTGGTCCCATCATATCACGCCGTTGTATGCCTGCAAATGATTGAAATATCTATTGTGCAGGCAAAACAGAATATAGAATCAATATCGGTTTGAAAATAAGAGTAAATAAATATTTGAATCTTACTATTAGGGTTCATTCCCACTTGAAGGCACTTTTGCAGTCGACAAAATCGACAAGTACATCGAGATTCTGCAATATTTGCATTGAAAAATCAGCATTTTTAGCATTCCATTCTAGGAATAATTAGCTAATAAATGAGAGCATTTGCACTGTGGTTCCGTGCTCATTCCTATTTGTCCTTTTTCCTTCTGAACTTATCGGATTCATTACTAAAAGGTCAATGCTAGCTGAATACAGACAAAATTCCATTCTTCTTCACGGCCAGATCTCTACTTATTGACGTCACTCAACCATCCAAAATAAGTAACTAGGTCATCTTTGATCACACCTAATGAACTCACTGTGGTCAATTTCGCATCTTCCGTTTCTCTGGCAATTGAATTGCGAGTTTTTGATGATGGCTCTGAAATCGATCTTCTTTTTCTTCCTTATCACTACAAAATAGATTCTAGTCAGATGTAAACGGGAAAAGAAGAGAGCAATGAAGAATAGATAACCTTCGAAAGAAAACGATGCAACCGAGACAAGCAGGGACTCCATATCGAGTTCCATTCACCTGAGAAGAGAAGAGACTTATAGAGGTATGACAAGAATGTCCGTGCACTATTATAAAAGAAATGTTGAATGGAACAAATGAAGAACCGTTCATTTTTTTCTTCAATTTAACACAATCGAAAATTTCTGAACGTTGTTTAATACTCATCTTTCAATCACTTCTATGAATGATAACGGAAGTAGAATGGACTAACTTTATCTCCACAAACAGCGCAACCAACGGAAGAAGTTGGAGTTTGCTGAGAAATAGATGGAGTTCCCAGCATCTTAAGACATCTTTTTAGTTATGAAGAGAATAGAATGACGACAGAGGGAAAGATCACGATCTATGTGGAGATGATAGCAAGTTGCTCATAGATCGATCGATAGAATGAGAGAGAAGAGAGAGATAAGAAAGTATGAGAGATGAAGATGAAGAAGAAGAGTTGAGGACACTTTGGCGAATAATACACGAATTCATAGATCGAGCTAAGGGGAGAGGGATGAATTGGGGGAATGAGAGAGAAAGTTGTCACTTGTGTCTACTGAAGTGAGCAGAGGAAAGGTTCAGAAAACGTGCATTGTGAAACGGAAAGAAGACGAGAGAAGGGAGAAGGAGAAGGGGAAGGGAAGGGAAGGGAAAGCGGGAAGAATTGGATAGAAGAGAAGCCAATGAACGAAGAAAGATCAACATCTAATGAGAAGAAGAGTGCGATGGGAGGGCGAATTATAGAAATAAGAGATATCTCAATGAGGAAATGTGCAAGGAAATGGAAGAAGACGATAGGATAGAGGGAGAGGGAAGAGAGGAAAGAGAGGAAGAGAAAGAAGGAGGAGGAAAAGAGTGACGAAGAGGGAGCTCAAACACAGAAGACACACGTGGTTCCATCTAGTCTATACACAATCAATCGATGGAATTGGAGAAAGAAGAGGATTGAAAGGAGAAGAGAGAGAGGAGATGGAATTTATGAACGATTACACACACGGGGCCATTTAATCGATCGATCAAATCGAGAGGAAAATAGGGAACGAAATTGGTAGAGACACGAGAAATAGTGCAGAGAAAGAGTTGAGAGAAGAATGAAAGGAGGGGGGAAAGGGTGAAGGGAAAGGGGAGAAGGAAGAAGAAGGACGAGAAGGAAGAAGAAAGAGGAGAAGGAGGGGGAGGTTCACTATAGCTACGGATATTGAATGGATGATGGTCATCGACTGACTGAGAGATGGCTAGAATTCACGTGGATAAGAGAGGGGAAGAAGGAGGGAGAAAGGAGGGGGTAGAGGAGGGGAAGGGGACAAAGACTACAACATCTTGACGGCAATGATCATACGGGAAAGGACAGAATAGTTGAGATTAGTCTAGACTGAATGAATATCGATAAGGATTATGATGTGTAGAATGAAGGCCATACATTTACAATACGAGAGTATGAGAGTGAACGAGAATATCCACTGGGTAAGTCATAAATGGAAAGAGAGAACGAAGAAATGGAAAGAGAGACTAGACGAGAAAGACGAAAGTGAAGATTGCGTACTTTTATCTAATGAATGATCTCGACCTTTGGGATAAAGAGAGGAAAGGAGAAGGCTCAAAGATGGAAATCTCTCTATGAAGAGAAGAGAAGAGAGAAGAGAGAGGGGAGGGGAGAGAAGATACAGTTCCAATGATAACAGTTCCCTTTGGATGTTCTCTCTCCGAATAGTTGACTCATATCTAATCTTCGACTAGAGAAAAGGGAAAGAAACTAAGAGAGCACTCTCGAAGTGTCTTGTAGGTCGAGAAGTGAAGGGGGGTTAGAGAGAGGAGAGGAAGGAGGGAGAGAAGGGGAGACACTATTTGTCCTTCCCGAGTCCCTCTTCTCCTTGCTACATCTCGATCTATGGTTCGAACCAGTTGTCCATTCCAAAGTGAATACCTACTTCTACTGATAGAATGGACTAAAGGATGAGCTGGGAAAGGGATTAATCGATCCATTTGCTCCCTTTGAGTAATCCTTCCCTTCTCTCTTTGGATAGCAACGGTAGCCACGTGTATACTACCAAGAAATGAAGGGGTGAAAAGGGAAGAAGAAGAAGTGGGAGGAGAAGAGAAGGAAAGAAGAGAGAAGGGAGAAAGGGGAAGCCATACTCAAAGTGCATTTCCAATCCAAGGATATTGGATGGGAAGATTCAGCTAATTCAACACTACCATTTCTAGTGTGAAAACAAACCCAAAATGCACCGAAGAATACGGTCAATTGAGGATAAAATTCTCAGATTTTTATGATGAAGAACGGCAAAGAGAAACGCCATTTTCTTGCTCTCATCTCTTTTTCTCTTCCTCTTTCTCTATCACCATTTCACCCTAAAAGCGCAGTCTCTCAATCTAATGAGAGAAGAGGAAGAGAAAAA
Source organism: Pristionchus arcanus (assembly GCA_900490705.1). Classification (NCBI taxonomy): domain Eukaryota; kingdom Metazoa; phylum Nematoda; class Chromadorea; order Rhabditida; family Neodiplogasteridae; genus Pristionchus; species Pristionchus arcanus. Next base: position 37,673 of record LS486812.1, on the reverse strand, counting down.
GAAGAGGGAAATGAAGGGAAATCCCTCATTTAGTCGAAGACTCCTTTGGTTATTTTGAATGAAATGAGATGAGATTGAGTGAATAGATGATTCTGATGATGATATTGATGATAATGGACATATTCTTGAAATAGATCATGAGATCATCCTTCTTCTCATTCATTTCCATTCATCCACCTTCATTCCTCACGAGTTTTTAGTGAATAGAACGTTTATCAGATAGACTGACGATGAATTATCACGAGATGACACACACGTACACTTGAGCAATGGAGAATACGATAGAATGAAATGATAGAGGGATTACGGTATGATGATATTGCACGATCCATCGAGAACTAACTTATTATTGGCACTACGAATATATAGAACGGCCCTGAATGGTGGATAAATGGAGGAGGAACGGGGTCATCTACAATTTGGTTGAATCCCATACTCCCGCACAATAAGCAAGATATTCTTCCCTTCTTTCACAAGTGAGAGACGGGTAATAATTCTCAATGAATGAACAATGTTCCTCTACGAAATCGAATACATCGACCATTCCAAATTGACGAGCGAATGATCTGAAATGATGAATGATAAGATAGAGAAGTCTCTAGTCAGAGATCAAAGGCACTCAGAATCACTCCCTCCTTTCCCCTCTTCACCTTCCCGTCTTTTCCCCGTCAAAATCTGATATTGCGATGTGAGAGATATCCAATTTGGAGGAATTATAAGTCTACGATCCTTCCCTTACTCTCAATCACGGGATTATAGTGGGAAACAGATCAATTCCGATTCAGAGCAAAGAGATTCACGCAGACAATTTATCCCCCATTAAATTCCATTGTACTATCGAGGGTTTGAACGAGATGTATGCATTCTTGCTCATCCCTTATCCCCTCCTTCCCTTTCCTATTCGAGACTCTTTCCTTCCTCTTCCTATTCGAGACGTGCCTTCTTCTCTCACGATTCTCTCCATTGTAAGAGGACACCTTCCCACCTCTCTCTCTCTCAAACAAGGACTAGTAAAAGAAAAAGGGACACAAATCATCATCATAACACGATGACAACGTATTCCCTAATGAGATATCGTCAGAAGGTTCTAGTTATCTCTGCATATCTCAAGAGATTCATTAATGAGTTCCCATTGATAAGAGATATGAGTACCTTATATTGAGGCAATGGGGACGAAGAACCTTCAATTTCTTCGAAGAGACTGTTGTAGTCGAGGGAATCTAAAGAATAAACTACTTCTGAACTTGATAAAACGAGAAATTGAAGTGCATGATGTGAATAAATGGCTACCTCAGTGGTAGTCGTTGTGGTGCTCTTCTTCGTCTTCTTCTTCACTACTTTATCACCATCTTCATCAAATTCATAGGAAAGATCAGCCTGCAAATATATCAAATGTTTTCTCTATTCAGAGATCTTCCTCATAGTTCTCGTGATTCTTCACAGACAGAATAATCTCTTTCTTAATCCTTCTCAATTGCGCACTTTCTCTTCATTCTCACCAATCAAAGGATGAATCTCGACTATTGAAAGTGATGTGTGGTGCAACTAAGCTGGACCGATGTAAAAAGATCCGAGAAATTAGATATCGTCGATTAGACACTCTACGAAAGTCGACTTGCACCCACGGATTTTGATCGTGTGCGTAGAAGAATTGAGGATCTATTCATTCGAGAAAAAAGAATGAACTCTGAATACCTTCTTGATTTGTTCCTTGCTTTCCTCCTCTTCATAATCATCATCATTCAATTCATAACTCTCTTCCTCTTCCTTCTCTTCAGTTGTCGTAGGCACTTCAGTCGTAGTTGTCGTTGTCGTTGTAGTAGTAGTAGTGGGAGCGACCGTAGTCTGAAGGAACATCTTACAATCTTCCCCTTCATTCGAATCGAACCTTTCTCTTTCTGTGTCTTCTCGTCTTCTTCTTTCTCGCAATCTCCGTTGTAGTCGAAGGGAAGAGATCCGAGAGAGGAGTTGACGGCTTTGACTGAATCAATTATGGCATGGATCAACACATTCTGCAATAGGTACTTCTTACCTCTTCAACTTCATTCTTCTCTTCATCGTCCTCTTCCTTATCTTGAGTACTCAATTGTTTCACCTGCAATGTCTCTCTTCCCTCTCTCTTCCCACCCTCTTCTTCTCTCTCAACTCACTCCTCTGGCTTTTGCTTCCAATGACTTCCGTAGAATAGCCAATCTCTCTGCGTGATGAATGTGACGAATTGACTAGAAAGGAATTTATGAGACACTATCTGAGCGAACTGAGCAAATTTGTGTAGTGACCGTACAATGAAAAATAATAAATTCTGAAAAAAATTCCCTAGGGGTAACTTTTGACGTAGAATCCGAAAATCGACCTTAGAAAAGCGTATCTCTCAAGCTGAATTTGCTATGGTGACCTTCACTGTGCGAGGAGGTCCATACGATTTCTTGAACGGACTTTTAAATGATCCCATGAAGTATAAATTCTTTCAAAGAATGAAAAATAAACATTTTTGGAAAAAAAAGTGAAAGGCTACTTTTTCATATAACAGAGTTATGCATGATTTTTACCATAAAACCGTCTGTCCTGAGAAATTTTTGTTCTAAGTGGCACTTGTGGATATTTTCATTCGATTCCTCGTGAAAAACTACCCTTGGGTACATTTTTTCAGAAAAAAATATTGACCTATATTTTGCTTTTTTGCTTGCCGAAGGCTCAAAAGTGCGGAGCTGAGAGTCGAATATCGGTTCGTTCGGGATAAATTTAGTGAACTTTTGGCCGAAAACCATCAAATAGCATTTTTATCGATCAATGAGCACTTTGCATACCAAAGGAGTTCAATTCCCGACAATGACTTTTTGAACCCATGACCCGGGGTTCATGCCCCAAAAGTGGCTCATGACCATGAACCCCGGGTCATTGTTCAAAAGTGACATGAAAAGTCATGTTCGAGAAACTTTAATTGCTAT
>LS486812.1:10857-34565 GCA_900490705.1 Pristionchus arcanus | reverse complement strand
GGCATGAACCCCGGGTCATGGGTTCAAAAAGTCATTGTCGGGAATTGAACTCCTTTGGTATGCAAAGTGCTCATTGATCGATAAAAATGCTATTTGATGGTTTTCGGCCAAAAGTTCACTAAATTTATCCCGAACGAACCGATATTCGACTCTCAGCTCCGCACTTTTGAGCCTTCGGCAAGCAAAAAAGCAAAATATAGGTCAATATTTTTTTCTGAAAAAATGTACCCAGGGGTAGTTTTTCACGAGGAATCGAATGAAAATATCCACAAGTGCCGATTAGAACAAAAAATTTTCAGGACAGACGGTTTTATGGTAAAAATCATGCATAACTCTGTTATATGAAAAAGTAGCCTTTCACTTTTTTTTCCAAAAATGTTTATTTTTCATTCTTTGAAAGAATTTATACTTCATGGGATCATCTAAAAGTCCGTTCAAGAAATTGTATGGGCCTCCTCGCACAGTGAAGGTCACCATAGCAAATTCAGCTTGAGAGATACGCTTTTCTAAGGTCGATTTTCGGATTCTACGTCAAAAGTTACCCCTAGGGAATTTTTTTCAGAATTTATTATTTTTCCTTGTACGTCCGTATGTGAATCCTCTCAGATAGTGTCTCTTATATGAGCGGAATATATTATAAAAGTTGCTTACGGGTGAATTAGTATAGGCGGTGAATGCATTGAGTTCTCTCACATCGATGAGTGCAGGAGTGAGTGAACGACGGAATGATGAAGATGATGGTGATGCAGAGGGAATCAAAGACTAAAGAGAGATAAGAGATGATTAGTTTGAAGAGGAAGAGGGATAGATTACCTCTTCTCCATCTTCTTCAGGAGGAGAAAGGGCGATCTTCTTAGGAGTTTCTACTTCGATTGTACGTTGAGATTTCTTCTGAACAATTATAATTTCCAGTGCATCAGAATCTAGTCAACCTTGTGATGTCTTCTCTTCGGTTTCTGAGTTGTAGTCTCAGCCTCTTCCTCTTCCTCTTCAGTCTCAATTTCCTTCTTCTCTTCCTCTTTCTTCTCTTCTTCCTGATGGAATCTTCTCTGAACCTGAACCATTAATAGTAATTCCATTCATTGATTCTCCTTCTCACCTTATCTTTCTTTTCTCTTCTTACTGCTTCAACGGCCTCTTTGATATCTTCAATTTCCGTGCTTTCAACCTTCTTTACTCTTTCTTCCTTCCTTTCCTTCTTTCCCTTTCTTCCCTTCTTCTTCTCTTTCTTCTCTTCAATAGGAGGGAGATAATCTTCCTCTGCTTGGAGTCGTCGATTGGCAATCGAATGAAGAGCTGTCACCTATAATCGACAACTTCATTTTATCCACATTATTTAATCTTATCCTCTGAACATTTCAATATTTCCTCCACACCATTTGGCTATGAGGGAGGGATGGATATTTCGTTTGTCCAGATGGACGAAGGAGAAGTGAAGGGGGTCCATCTATGGGAAACTACTTGCTAGATATTCGGATTGATCAACTGTCCGTCATTGGTTCCCTTTCTCTTTCTCTCTCTCTCTTCTTTTCGTTGATCATCGAAACAGAAGGCTGCACGTAGAAGGGAGAATGAATTCACCTGAGGGACCGAGAGGGTTCCACTTCCTTTCTTTCCTGTTTCAAGTGATACTGAAAACACCTGCAAGAATAACAAATTGGGGATAATCAAGTATTTTAAATTCCAAATAATCAATTGCATACCTCGTTGTTCTTCATTTGTTCTTCATTCGATGGAAGTTGAGTGGTAATCAATTTAGGGGAGAAAGAAGGAATGGGAGAAGTGGGAAGGGAAGAGGGAGTCGTCTCCTCAGAATCTTCCGTCTCTTCATCCTATCAATAAACATAATCACTTTCAATATTCCTTGATTATGCATACCTTAACATATCTGAGTGATGGTTGACTCGTCAATCCTTCATTCGAAGTTCCACTTTCAATCGCTTTCCCAACTGAGTGAGTTCGAGTCCCATGGGTTCTGCATTATTCAGCTCATTATTGATCTTTGAACTTTCTCAAACCTCGGTTTGATCTTAACCTCCTTTTGTTCTTGAAGAGGAATTTCCACTGAAGGAGCTTTCGTCTAGAAAAATGTATCTATGTTAACTATCTACTGATGTCATTATATTTCTTACCTTGAATAATTCAAGATTGGGAGAGAAAGTGATGGCAACTGATCTCATCGTTGAAGAGACGATAGGAGAATCAGATTGAGGAAGTTGCTGAAAGATAAGAAGTGAAATGAGCTGACTGCATCAGTAAGGAGTATCTCTTCTAATCTCTCACTTGAATAGCCTCAGCAGGAAGAGGATTCTCAATCTTTGTATTCTTAATCAATCTTCTTCTAATCTTAGTCTTTCTCTTCAATCCCTCAGTTGTCGATGGTTCTTCTGTCGTTGTAGTCGGTTCCTCAGTAACGAATGAATTCGTTGTGGTGGGAGTCTGCAATATTCAATTGAGGAGGATTCATCATCATAATTCTCAACCTGAGTGGTAGTCGTGATCATCGTTTGTGTAGTGGGCATAATAATCTGTGGAGAAGGATCTCCTACGTGAGTTGGAGGAAGAACGAGCACACGATGATAGTAACTGAATCAATTATGTAATACAACACAATTGTCATCCTCCTGATTGTTCCATTCATCGATTCCTTACGTTTTTCCATCAGCCTGCACCACTGGTTGATAAGCATATTGAGCTCCGGCCGAATCAGCCAATGGAGAAGCACTGAATAACTAAGATTCGTGTGTCAATATGTGATGTTATTTAGTCATCGATTCATGTTTCCTTTCACACTCAGGTTATTTTTCGCACTGGCTCGGAATTGAATGGACAGAGAGGGAAAGTTCTCGCAGGCAGCAGGGGAAAAGTTGCCTATCCAGTCCCCTTCCCTCCTCTTTTCTCCTTTCTCTTTCCTTCCCTTAAGTCATCACTGCTTCCGTTCATTATCATCTCTTTCCATGAACTGTGCAAGAATTGTGATATGTATGAACTAACGATTGTAGAGGTTGAATAGAAAGAGGAGCCATTGTAGGAGGAGATGGAGTAGTTCTGAAGAAGAATTGAGTTTGATGAATGGAATGAGAAAGATTAATCTAACGTTGTGGTCGGAATAGTCAATGGAGCAAAGGTGAAAGTAGGAAGAGGAGCGAAGATTGAAGTGATTGGATCCATCTGATAATTAATTAATTCAAGAGAATGAATAGATATTGAACTACCTGTGGTACTTGTTGTCTCACAATTGGTTGAATTGGCACTCCAATAGAAGGATGAGGAATCTGTTGAGTATGAAGAGAAGATTGAAGAGGAGGAGAAGAAACCATCGGGGGAGGAACATAACTGTAGAGAATGATATTCAATTTCAATGGAGGACGTGATTCTTACTTGGGAGGAAGATAAATAGGTCTATGATGTCTTCTCTTTGACTTATTCTTCTTCCGAGGTTTATACGCATCTTCTTCATCTTCTTCGTCATCTTCGTCCTCTACCTTCAATTTAAAAAAAAAAGATAATAACGAGTGCCAAAATGGAGTGTTATCGAGTAAATAATCGATACCCGAACGTAGGTTCCCTCATATGATCCATCCTCGGAGACCTTCCTGTATTTCTTAGCCCTTAATATTTTATATAAAACATGTGCATACGGATCAGACATTTGTAAATTCTATGAATGTTCTCACTTATGATTTCTTCTCTTCTTTCTTCTCTTAGGGGCAATTGTCGTCGATGGTTCGATGTAACCAGCATCAGATGCAATTTGAGTGAGGATTTCAGATGGAAGCTGTAATCAATTCAATCTCTTTCCCTTATTCTTCTCTTATTTCAACCTGGAATAATGAATACAATCCATCTGGTTTGGGTGTTGTTCCCTTTCCTCCGATTGCATCGATTGTTCCCTTAATAGACAATGAATCAACTGAGACAACGATGAATTAATACTTTGACAATCTTCTTCACATCGAATAAATGTCCATTCTCATCCGTCTTCTCATTTTCCCTTTCATCTTCATCTTCAACAGAAGTGAAATGAGATTTCTTCTCGTGTGAATATTTGGCAGATTCAACTACGAGGAAGACACCTCAAACAATTATCGATAACGATTGATATCTATCGAGGTAAACACTCTACAACACTCCGTTTGTACTTCCATTGATTCCCATGACAATTATAAACATACCAGCTATCAAGAAGATGCTGTGCCACCTCATTTCAACGAACTGATTCGATTAATGATGAGAATGGAAGATCTGAAAGGAACGATGGGAAAATTAATTATTCTAACGCATCAGAGAAGTGCGCAGAATAGATATCCCTTTCAGCAAACTCGTAAAATCTTGTCTCGGAAAGAGGAGTTCGTGGGGTGAAAAGAAAAGGAGAGGAGGTTTCCTTTCTCCATTTCATCTTTTCTTTCCGCTTTCCCTTTCGGCTAAGCAACACCAATTGAATTAACCTAGATTGATTAGACTAGAAGCTGGATAGAGTTCACGTTTGAAGGAGAATCTATAGAGGAAGAGGAAGAATGAGGAAGAAGAAGAGGGAAACACTTCTGATGAACATGTTTTCGTAGTTGGGATTGTTATAGATCATATCGGGATAGTTATGATCTCGTCAATTTGGATTTGTCCAATTCATTCATCTAATTCAATCGAATTTTTATAGTTTATGAGATGTTCTCCAATAACACTGAGATGATGAAAAGATGATGTAAATATCAAAAATTCTTCTATTTTGTGGGTTGGATCACAATAAAACGGATGTAATCTCGAAGGAGTGAGATAAGCTCTCACTTTCACTCTAAATCGAGATGGATATCTGTGAAATGTGTGGAATAACTAACTCGTCTCCATTGGAAGAAATGGAAAGGGAAATGGTCAATGAAGCGATAAGCTGAGAAATGGAAAATGAGATGAGTTGAGTCCAATTATGAGTCGATTTGTGGAATATGCGAGAGAAGGAGAGAAGAGTCAAGTTGAGTGACACAATGGAATGGAATTCTTCCCATCGAATTTAGAGAGACCAAGAAAGGTGAGAGATTGGAAGAAGAATATGGCAAGAATTTTCAAAAGGAAATAGATACTTAAAACTTATGGCTATATTAAACAATCTAATGAAAATCTGAGTTGAGAGATATTTGATTGATGGAAATGAGGTAGATTGAGATAAGAAAGAGGAAAGTTGAGATGAATCTGAAGAGAAAGCGAAATTGGTATACTCTTCCTTACTAATCAGAGATCGAATGTGAGAAAGAAAGTAAGAGACAGAGAGGGGAGGAAAGATATGTGGCTCAAATAGAAAAGTAGAGAAGGCATTCGAGACTGTAGAAAGACCGAAGGATGGACAATGGAAGGGAAAGAGAAGAAGAGGGGGAGGGGGAGGTTGGACTAAGGAGTTGAACATGCCAGTATTATAGCAGCAATTATGAGTAGCCAAACGAGAATAGAGTAAAGAATAGATCAAGTTGTATCAGCATACTTATTAACAAAAATGGATGAAGCGTAGTGAGATGGATAGGTGGGAGTAATTAAGAATCAATGAGAGAGAAAAGGGAAAATGAAGAAAAGAAGAGAGATAGATTGGATCGGGATAATTCAGGATATAGAGAGAGATCGGCTAAGGAAGTTCCACCCATTCTTCCTAATTTGCCATTCCTTAGATGAAAAGACAAGAAGGAAAATTTATCTAATAAATCTTAAGGTAGTAAAACTACATTTCAACTTGTAAATTCAGCTTATTTAAGAAATTCGATGGACGAATGTTGAGTTGGAAAGTCATATCTCATGTCACAAATATAAATTACGATTTATCAAACACAACAACTGCATACAAACAACTTTGTTAATCCTTTCAGCTAGTTTTGATTAGGATTACAGCTCGAATTTGTTAGGACATAAAAATTTTAAAAACAAAGAAAATTAGTCAATTGTAAAGCACTCAACATTTGTGTTTCTTCTCTTTTCTTCTTCGTTCATCAAAATGTTTTCCCTTGCCTTCAATCTTCTCTTCAACATCTTTTTCTCCTTATCATCAAATAAATTATTATTCAATTTTCTGCGAATCTTCATCGATTCGTGTCTCCATTCTTCATCATTTTCGATTCCCTCGCGTTCTTCTTTCTCTATTTTTTCATTTCGTTTTCTCGTTTTCTCCCGTCTGAAAACAAATTTTAACCGTCAAATAATGTTAACTCATATTAACCAGTAATTTCAATGTAGGCTGGTTGACTGATTAAGGAAATTAATTGATTTTCTTTTGATATCTTCTTTATCAGATTACCTCTTCTCCTTCTCGCATTCTTCCTCCCTCTCATCTTCTTCTCTTATCTTTCTTTGCCATTCCTCAGCCGCTTCGTCTTTCGCCTGAATAAAGTAGTTATTCACAAGGAAAATACGACCAACTAAATATTTTTAATAAATCGAAAAATCCTCACCATTTCCTTTCTCAAATCATCTTCGTGTTCTCTATAATACTTCATCAAATTTTGAATGTTCTTCTTAATTTTTTCTTGTTCATCCAGATTTCTTACATTCCGAAGAAGAGATTTCGTATAATTTGATTCATTGTTCGCAATTGATCGAAAGCATTTCATCTCCATCTCAAAATAGTCATTCATTTTATTCAACTTCTCATTATGTCTACATCATAAAAATGCTCTAGATTATATTGTACAAAATTTTTTTAAAAAGTTATCGCTAAATATTAGAAATGGTGTCTGAATTCTTAAGTGGAAGTGCTCACCGTCCAAATTCTTTTGCGATTAGCCATTTCTCTTGAATTCAAGATTTCCATCGCAAACTGCATAGTGAATTGTATTAGAACCCAGATATAGCTCTCGTATAGAATAAATAAATAAATAGATGAGGAACTGACATCTGACACTCTATTTCTCCTCCCAATCATTTCGAGAACCTTCGAATTATGGCATAGAAACTGAAAGAGAGAAACGTCAATGGCTGGTGGACACTACAAACTACAATCACTCCGTGAATATTCCATTGGTAAAGTGATATAACTCACCTCATCACAGGCACAGGTTTTCCTTTTCCGAGAATTATCATAAGGTTGAATAATGCATTTATGGTAGTACTGCCCGTAATCCACTTTGAGGAAATCGCCTGTTGTTCAAAATACTATTCATTCTTATGATATTGCATTCAAATTTCCAAAACACAGAAGATATGGGTGAAATAAAAGGGGTTGATATATCATAACTAACCGGGGGCGATGGTCAGACAAGAGATAAAGAAGAGCCGAGGTTGACCGATGAAGGAACCCGCAGAGTATACTCTTAATCAATATTTATTTATTCCTTATTTATCCAATCCTTTTACTATTGAATCAAATCAAAATGATTCAGATGGGAAAAAATATCTTAACTAAGTAGATATTATGGGGAACATACCTTAGAGGGATCAAATTCATCATTCGCGAGTGGCATACAAATCTAGCAATCGATCCTTGAATGAATGGATTTAAATGAATTGTAAGCTCATCGATCCATCCCTGAAAATAATTTGCTCTCTTATTATATCTTCAGGTTCAATTACTACTCTTTGAATAGGCAAATATTATATACGTATGAAATACCCACTTGAATTCCAAGATTTCCCTCCGAATTGTTTGGTTCACGTCGATCGAATACAAGAAACGAATAGTCCAGTGCCTTCTTGTCTTCGAGATTCTTCTCGAATTCACCAATGAATTCGAGGACCACTTCTCCTTGACGGAATGTTCGGAGAGATCGAACCTTAAAGACTAATCGATCACTACATTGCTCTATCTCTTCTTTTCATAATATTGGGGTACCCCACATATTTGTGGTAATTTGTGTCAACGTAATATTCTCAAAAGATTAGAATTAATATCTTCATAATTACTATGGTTATAGTACATGCTACCTCTAAAGAATTTATCATACATTTAAATTTGATAAGAATTTCCTAATGATGATGCAATATGCAAAATTCACGATTTTTAAGGATATTTTGAAAATTTTGCCAATCAACCGAGAATCAAGATGTGGATCCCCGGTTTTGCAACAACACTATATTAGGGTAAGGTAAAATTATAAACACTAATACAAGGTTTTTCATGGGGAATGAAGCTAGGCGGCTTTACAAAATCTCAAAGTGGCATCTCATTTTGAGTTCTTTTTTTTGTGTTCTTCAAAATTTCTCACTTGTTAAAAATTCGCGCATTCTCATTTCTTCTTCACAATAGAAGAAATGAGAATACTCTTTGAATAGGCAAATATTATATACGTATGAAATACCGTGAGCGCCTATGGTACTTCCTGTAATATTTTATGAAGTTGATCTTTCTAGAAAAAATAAAAAGTGCAAAAAAATATGCTTATTTCATAGTGATGACGCAATGCAATTTCAAGATTCGGATTCATTCTCATTTTGACTATTGTCAGGTCGATATTAGTGGCACTTTGGAGTTTAGCTTTAGTCATTTTTGAAATATTGCTAAGTGCTAATTTTAAAAAATTGCGCACCATTTTCTTTACAAATTATGGATTTTTTTGATAGCGTTATGATGCATCTTGCAATCAACCGGAAAAAATAGAAGCACTACTCCTCTACACAGTGAACTTTAATACCTTACAATTTGATTCAAAGGAATGAAGATATTATATAATTCCAATATTATGTGGGGACGCCCTGATAATTCACTATGAAGATATAACTTTATATACACTTTTTCAGTCGCGATAACGTGTCATGAGCGTGCCATAATGAGATGTTTTATAAAATAAAATCACCTCGTAACCCATCCTCGAATTTCTTCGGATGATTTCGAATTCGCCTTCCCTTTCTTCCCATGAAATTCGATTGGCGCAACTTCTACTACAGCTGAAAAGAATTAACCATTCACTTCCATCCAGAATATATTTATGAATGTACGATGTGCAACTTTCATCGTGAAAATAGTTAAATACAATAAAGCAGAATACCTGCATTTATCGCCGCAAGTGTACAAGTGGTGATTGAGGTATCCTGATTCGCCCTTTTCACCTTTTCCTTTCCCATTCCACTCTTTTACAATAATTCGACCATCCTTCTGTAATATCGACAGTCACGAGTAATAAGCAACCCTACATTCTTATCATTTCTCCATCTAACTTCGATTCGTGAGAGGCATTAACGTAAGCTGGGGATAATTGTATTACTAACCATAAGTTCCACATTATCAGAAGTTAACTTTTTGCATTCACATTCTCTACTTATGCATTCATCAACACATTTGCAGCATACCTTATAAAAATGTAAATGATAATTTATAAAGGAGAGAGAGAGAATGTACTAACTTCGAGTAGCGTCCTCTCGTTCGTTTCCTTCATCGCGATATTTCTGCTTATTCCAGAGAATGAGGGAACTGCAATCAATATTATATTTTAAAGTGGAGTGTGAAGCTTAAAAATCACTAAGATATTTATTGCATTCACGATTTCGAACCTGGAGGAGCAACGTCACCGAGATCGTTGTAGAATTTGATGTGACCTTTATATTGCGCACTGAAGAAACGCACAATAGATTTCATAATAAGGTAATAATTCCATTATATCAATCAGAATGAATGAAACTGACACTTCGATTCTTTCTCTGGCCTTTGGTGGAGAGTAATCCCTCGGCATCGACTTTAACATAAGATTAATTATCAAAGGAAAATATTTATCCATCAACAATCCATTTTCAGACATTTACTATATCTCGCCTCATCAACGTATTTGCCAACGAAAGATACCTTTTCAACTAGCTGTTCTGGGGTCATTCTCTCTTTTCTTTCATCTCTTTTCGGTCGTCGAGCTATTACAAAAGAAAGATCAAATACAATATAAAGTATAACGACAACAAACCTCGCATATCGATATTCATTCCAGAGGATCGAGAGCTCAATCCATATCTATTATTTTTTGTGATACCTTCTCGAACTTTATTCGTTTCACATGAGAAGACATTGTATCGAAAAAATGATCCCCCTCAAGCAAACAATTTGAGAGGGTGGTCAATTGTTCTCGAATAAATGAAGAATCTAACACTTAAGTCCGCCTAAGTTTCATATCAGCTTCAATAGATAATGTGGATTAAATCATCAAATTTATTTCATAAGGAATACAACTCACTTTTCAGAACGTTAGATTTGATAATTTCTTCCATCTTAATAGTCTATATCATAATTATGATGAGAGACCTGCGGATAACTTCTGAATAGTGATATTGAGACAAATATAAAACATCCCCAAATGGATAATTGTTATAACAATTAACTTGAAAATCATAAAATCGAAACCAGATTGATAGACAAAATAGATTGAGAAGAAATTTTTAAAAAATGAAAATAGCAACAATAAGAATCGATGATTTCCACAACACCTACGAATTCGTGAATGTACAGTATTTTTCTTGATTTCGTAATACAATTATCGGCCATATGTGGAGAATCTCAATAAAAAAATTTATCGCTGGTAATATATGCTGCGGACAATGAAAAATCGAATAGAACAAATCATGGGGAACACAATTTGTACTGGACCGGCAGGACATTGAAAGGATCTATTTATATTATTCCCTAGGACAGTAATACGAAAGTGAGAGATGAATCAGATCTCAATGACTAATCATAAATGAATTGGCTTCCATCAATGATATAATAAATGCATTTTTATACAATTCAATACCGTATTTAAAAGTAAATGTAAAGCACGATTCGATCGGATATATTGGCAGATCCAGTGTAAATCAGAAGCAAGCGAGTCTCTTTTAACGGAATTTTTTTTTGGAAGGAATAAAAGGTAGAAAGGAAATGAGTCACCGGTATCTAGAGGCAAAGCATTATTAACTGATACAAAAATTGAGCGTATGATACAGGCAATCTATCACAGTCACTAAAATCACAAAATGAAAACACCGAGACTATTCTCTAAAAAGGAAGTCTAATTAAAGAAGGAAGGTAAGAAAGAAAAACGGAAACGGAAAGAGTTAATCATGATGGATATATTGGGCATTAGGATGGATTGGAGGGGGATATTCCCTTACTCGCTCCTCACTGAATTCATCTGTGGATGTGAGATAATTGGGAAGAATTGATAGTATCTGATTGTTAATTAGTTGAAGTCGACGAATTCGCTCGACCATCGAAGACAAACGCTGAATAAATATGTACGATATTATTGTTGGAAAAGAAAGAGAGACTTGGAATAGAAGGTGATAAGACATTTCGAGAAGAATAATTCGAAAAAGGACGGTTCGAAAAATATTTTTCGAAAAGGACGTTTCAAGAAATTCCATTGGAAAAAATAATATTTCGAAAAAGAACTTTTCGTGAAGCTCTTTTTCACAAAGTATTATTTCTGTGCCGAGTAAAAACATAATAATAATCTCAAAAATATATTAATATTTCGAAAAAGAACTTTTCGTGAAGCTCTTTTTCACAAAGTATTATTTCTGTGCCGAGTAAAAACATAATAATAATCTCAAAAATATATTAATATTTCGAAAAAGAACTTTTCGTGAAGCTCTTTTTCACAAAGTATTATTTCTGTGCCGAGTAAAAACATAATAATAATCTCAAAAATATATTTCCCTACCGTATTTTTTTCTAACATAAGTGAATTTTGCGAAACGTCCTATTTCGAAATGTCTTTTTTTCGATTTTGTTTTTTTTTCGAAATGTCTCATCACCGAATAGAAGACTTACAATTCCAGTGACAATTTCGTCCTTTCCATCAGTCTTCTGCATTCGATGAAGATGATAACAAAAATCGAGGACCTGATGATGCAAATTGAGAGTGTGTTCAGATGAAGAATATAATAGTATTTGACATACTTGGAATCGTCTATGTTGTCCCAGTAGCACAATCATTGTGAGAACTCCCCATTGCAGTGAATCACCGAATAAACTTCTGCACAGAATAAACAATTATATGGTAAATATTAGGATTGACCTTTCGGAATGACGGAATTGATTCGGAAATCGCGTAGGTTCACTATTTTACCGGATCAACGTGATTTTGCATACGGAATCGATACGCAATGATTTTTGTGGACTCTCATTCCGGAATGGATGCAAATTGGCTCCTCGAAAACGGAATTTTCCGATTCCGTTTCAGTTTCGTCAACCCTAGTAAGTATAAGACATTTACTGACTCTGCCAATTTCTCATTCTCCTCGGGAGGATGAGCTATGTAGAATTGGACTGCAGACCTGAAAAAATGGATATTGTCAAGATGATGATGATGCAGAGGAATGAGGAAGAGAGGAGGGGAGGGGAGGGGATTACCAGACTCGATTAGTCCCAAATTGATGAGTGGGAAAAAGTAAGAAAATAATAAACGAACTTGATCCTTTCTTATGATATCCTTTATCCTAACGAGGAACATTTCAAATATATTCAATCCACAGCATAATCGCTCTTTTGTCATCAATTCGGCATCTCGAGCCATTTCCACTTGCTGAATAATAAAGATGATATATATTTCGTCCCTCCTCTTCTCTCTCTCTTCCTCTTTCACTTTCTCACCTTGGGAGTTCCATACTTCTCGACGACCTTTGTTAGTTGAATCCTCGAATATTTCTCTTCCAATCTGGCCAATGCCTTCTCTTGTTCTGCCACAGCTGCAACATCTAGATAGATCCTTCCTTCCTTCTCTCCCCTCCCCCCCCCTCCCCTTCCCTCCTTTCACTGACTCTTAGCGGGTGGTTGAGGGATATGATTCGTGAATGGGGCGGCTAACAACAGATCCACTGTCTCCTCTTGTGCGAGTGCGATCTGTAATTTATTGAGCATCACTTCTTCTATTTTGCCCTTCTCAGTCACTCATATAAGATTTAAAAAAATGTAAAATGAGGGTACACAATCTGCATACCTCAATCTGCATGCACAATACGAGAATATTTCCGAGTTCTCGCCACTCGTGACACATTTCAGTCTGAAGAATGAAATTATCACTCTCATATACCTTCCCCCTATCTCAATCTACACCTATTCGTACCTTTAGATCCTTGTACTTTCCAACCTGTTCCAAGTGATGCAGATAGTACTGTAGTGCACCTGAAAAGAAAATTAGTTGTTTTTTTAACGCGTATACAAAAAAAACTCTGTTAATCTCACCCGTGCTTCCATAATCCGTCCTTGGCAATTTGCATACTTTGGGCATAAGAGATAACACCTGAATGACAATAGTTGTATTCCCGTCAGTCTGTTACCAGTCTCACCAAGAGCAATTATAAATAAAACCCACTTCGTGATAGTGCCTTCTGATTTTGTTATTAATCACATCTTCGGCCATCTTGAGCAATTCCTCCAATATAACTGCTATTCCTTCAATAATCATTCATTGTTTAAAATATCTTTTAGTTCGCCGACCTCTATACTGTAGTAGTCTTGCAATTGCCTTCAAATGAGGCATTCCAATGAATCCTTCGTATGCATGGAAGATATTTGCATATGCGATATTAAGTGATTTGGATCCCCATAGATAAGAGAATGCGACTGGAGGAGCCTTCTCTCGATTAGGAGTATGACGGAATACATGCTGTAATTAGAGAGAATATTATACTTCCTTCTATCTCTCTCCATCTCACTCTCGGTCGAACAAATCGATGAGTACTTCCATTGTACGCAAAGTTAGGAATGAAATCGTAATTGAGCTCCCAAAAGACATGGAGAGTCACACGACCATGTGGTTGAGAGACATTGTGATTAGCCTGGGAGGATGAGATAAGGGGGGGGAGGGAGGAGGGAGGAGGGAGGTCACCTCGAGGAAGAGATCATCAAATGCAGAGAGAGAATGAAGATGTTCAGATAGAAGTGAATGGGTTAGTCGATTCGCTTCGATTAGATAGTCTAATTCCTGAGAAAATGTCAATTGTTGATATGGATACTATTGGGACCACATAATTCAATTCAAAATCTATCTCACAATAATGGATGATAGCTGTTCACTCTCAAACTTCCAGATGGCTATATCGAGAGCCTGGAATTAGTAGTTAGTGGTTACGATAGAGTTCATCAATTTTGACCCTCTTACAGGGTTTAAAAGAGATCTAATGAAATGGAAGTGTACCTTGAGAATGGTTTGATTGACTCTCTGTGAGACAAGACGATTTAGATCCACTGATCGACCCAACAACTGGAAATCCTCCATTAGTTTACACGATATCCAAGATAATGGAACAGATCAGCGGATTGATACCGCATATAAAGAGAGGGTACTGCATTGATCAAACTGACCTGTACATGTCTCTGAGCAAGAAGAGTTTCGAATCGGAAGCTTGGAGGGGTACGAATCATTACTCCGACCTGCTGACACTCCGATTTGAATCTCTTATCCAGCAGCATACTGTAATATCAAACCATACGATGTTCATTTACCATACTCCTCACCATGACGCAATCTGTTTGAAATGGGTGAACACTGCTTCACTCAATTTGTACACGAATTGATCAAAACATAGATTCACTTCTGCTTCAACCTGACGATGAAGAAAACATTAAACAACATTCAAAAATTTCTCTAAAAAGGTAAGTGTATAATGTATCAATAACCAACCTCATCATACAGAAACTGCTTCCGAAATTTGAGTAGTGCAAATTGGGCAGCGTCGTTGTAAAGATCAAGCTGAAAGAGTATCCCTTTATCATCCCATATCTTCATTTTTTTAAAAGAATATAATCAATAGAGCGAAGGAAGGAGCGTACCTGATAAAGAATGGAATCGAGAAGACTTCCATCACTCATTGACAATACGTGCTCAGTCAGAATCCATGGCATAGACATATCGATTGGGAACTAGAAATAGATTATTTACATCTATGATTAACTTTCCGTGATTTTAGTGTCTCGGGGGATGAATAAAGACTGAATATTACCTGTATCCGTTTTCCCATAGTCATTTCGAGATAGAATTCTCTAAACCACAATTGACTCAATTCGCATGCTTCGTTCATTGTGTCAAGAAGACTGAATATTACAAATGTCATTAGAAAAATATTTAAATCCATTTCTCACTTGAACAATGCCGGCCAATGGAAACTTTTAACAAGGAAAACCTTGAATCGATCGACGCTTTTCTGTTCCAATTCCTTCTTGAGCACCTGATATTAAAGATAACTGAATTCCATCACTCAATACAAAGTGTACTCACCTTTTTTCCTCCTGAAATCTTATCGGAAACGAGAGCTTCGATTTGCGTGCGAGCCATGTACAACTGAAAGAAAACAAATGAGTATAGTAAGGATATGTTGACCCTAGGAGGTAATAGTGAATGACAAACTTGAGTTGTTCCAGGAGAGGGCGGAACGGCTCGACGTGGAATACGAAGATCACATGATGAGGAAAATTCCTTCTTTGATTTCTTGGACATTTTCTCAGTACTCGATCGAGGATCAGCATGAGATCCAGAGAGAGAATCAAGACAGCAATCACGAACTGATTGGAGGATACTGTAATCGAATAGTGTCAGTAATCATCTCCGCTATGAATCCATATTGTTATACAATCTCTATTGTTCAAAGGAGCATGAAATCGTAAATAAATAAATGTGAATGATTACCTCTGCAGAATGTCTTTCTTTCCTTTGGCTGCTTTATGAAGGGGGTCAGAAAGGCCGTTCTGAACGAAATCTTGCAGCTCCGCATAAACATTCCTGCAATTAAACACTGAATCCTTGTGATTTAATGTATTCGATTGACATCATTGTTCAAAATCCCAATTCTCCTCCTTATCAACCGAATAATATTATAATATACCAACGAATAATATACCAACTTATATCAGGAACATTCTGTTCGGCATAATATATGCTTGTTGACTCACTTTCTAACTGCATGACTGAGTGTTGGTTCAATCTTCGTGAGGAATGCTTGTACTGCCTTGATCATCGATACCATCTCAACAAGCGCAGATTTCTCCTCTGGAGAGTAATTGTATCTGAAAGGAGTGAAGGATATTTATTCATGGCACACAAGACGACAAATGATTATTAATCCCAACAACTACATCACAAAACATGAAATGGATCATACTTGGTGGCTCTGGCATATTCCTCAGCATCTTCTGGACAATCTCTCGTTCCTCTTGAATCTGTTGGATGAAGAAGTTTCCATGAGATTGTCTCCACTACATCAGCCGTCCATGAGCACAACAACTAAAGAGTACACGGTTATTTTATATATTTAGCAAAGTAGACAAAAGTGACCCTCCCCAGATTAGAAACAAGTACAGCGTGAAATTAAAGGGAAGTGAGGTAGGAGTAGGTACGGTACCTGTACTCCCGATAGTGCAAGAGATGTGAGATGAAGTTGTTGTGCCTCATTCTGGGACGATGATACACGATCCGTTAGATTCAACTGCAACAAATTAATGGTTGGTTGCTTATTCGGGGTCCATCATAGATGAGGAATATAATCTGATTCACGATTCTATGGAATACGAATGATGATTTACCTCATTATTAACTTTAGCCAATTGTACAACGAAACTTTCATGTTCTCCTCTAATGGATCGAAGACGATCGACAATCTTCACGTGACAACTATCACCTAGAATATATCAATGAGATCAGTTGATGATTCCAGTTGATAAATAATGGATGGATAAGATATTCTTACTCTCGTGATGACATAAATGCCATTTGGATGCATCGTAGTGGGGAGATCGCTTTACGAAGGAGAATGGCTGGATTTGCATGTCACCGTAAAGAGGAACTATCTCAACTGACTGAAATAGACAAAGATCAAAGATCAGATTGAGAATAAACGAATAAAGGAACAGGTAATCTAATCTGATAGATAGAGAAGATATATACCTTAAATATTTTATCTAATCTGGAGATGGATATTCTCTTTTTCTGATCTAATTTGACCATGGATGCACTCGAATGGTCGATTATTGAGACACAGAAGGCCATTGCCTGTAATTATGCACCATATCAATCCAAGAATGTAGAAATCCAATGAACATTAACTACTATGTCACCTATTTCAACCGGATTTTAAGTATTTCGATTCTCCTTTTCCTCAGTGAGGAAAAAATTCCGAAAGGATATCAATTCTCACCTACCTTTACGAATAGGTGCTTTTCACTGGGTGCAAGATACATTCGATTCTCATACATAAACGCACAGATATTGATGACATCAGCCATAAGTTCCTCGTGACCATCAATCTACAATTAAAAAGCTCGAATCAATGTCTACCAATTAAGTAGTAAAATCTCACAGCAGATATTTCATTCTTTAAATGGTCTTTGATATTATTTTGTTGAGCGAGGAAGAGGGAAAGTCCATTAAGATCGGCTACTGCCTGTGGGGCAGTCGATCCTTGTAGAGCTTGCATTGCTCTACATAAATAAAATCATAATTTCCCTCCCGTCTCATAATGGAAATTTCATAGCAAATATCGTACAAACAGACTTACCTTCGATAAGTGGAGAAATCATTCTTTATAGAAGCTTTCATGTTTTTCAGTTCATCGAGAACAACGAACATATTGAGAAGACGAGCAATTATGAGAAGATATGCCTGAAAGAAGATAACAGATTAGAAAATGCATTGCGCTGAAATGGTTATACCTCTGACACGAAATCTTTTCTCTTCTCAACGTGACACAATCTACGTAGCTCCTCAACGAATCGAGCAGATGATTCATTCTAAACAATTACATTTAGATCCTACGCACTGCACTCCATATATAGCAGCACTGAAATTATATGCCTACAACTCACCGAAAACTCCATGAGCCTGAAGAGTTTCTCGACTTCCGGTTTAAGTACTTGGATGACAGTCAAATTGATCTCCCCACGATTCGGTTGATCATTCGATTTTGCCTGAATTTACAAACTTATTGTACGCCCAAATGTATGAACAGGAGAAATGCAAAAAATACTTGATAAGAACATTTTACTTCTCAGAATGAAATTGAACGATTGAAATCATTTGGACTGACCATGGGAACAGCTCTGGAACAGCATCTCCAAGTGTAGAGATTCCCTGCGTGATCCAGTCCTTCCAGAAGCATGTTTTGCTAGATTATTTGTCGATAAAGAAGAATAAAATAGACAATTGGACAAGGTTATTAGGAAAAAAATGATCGAAATAGCTCACAAAATCAGCATGTCTCGTCGCTTCTTCCATGTACTTAGAAACTCCAGTGATAAAGGCATTTCTATCGATGAAATTAGTATCGAAGTCAGCCTGGACGATGAAAGAACAATATTTCAGGAATTTACTAGGATCATAATGCTTCAAGCTGTCATTTGACGTACCTTGCATAGAAGAGGTTTGGATGCAGCTTCGATGGATGGTTGGTCATCAGGTAGAAGAACTTCATTTAGAAGCTGAATTATATTTTGTTCGCGAGTAACATCTCATTGAACTATATTTGCAATCATACATCTCATGTAATCGATAGATGAATCGCATGGGTGATTCGACATTTCATGACTCACAAATGTTCTTCCATTATGGTTCAAAACCACACCGTATCTATCCGAACAACAATAATCGAATATAGATAAATAGATGCAATATGAATAATACATCGAGAAGGTTCAGACTTACTTCAACATTGAGAACAGCGTCTCGCAGAGTCACAGTCTCATTAGACATTTTGAGAGTGGGAAGCTCACCCGTGCACTAAGCACGAGATGCTCACAGATGCTCTGGAAAATTTCATAAATTATTAACACCGAAAAAACAATGGGACATTAATCACTGTCGGAACAATAGACGGTTTCTTCGACGTCTTCTTCGTGTTCAACATTGAAATGTACGGTATCAATTTGGGTAATCACATACTGTTCTTTCAAAATAAAGTGTACCTACCGTATTTTGCTACGATTTTTACCAGTCCTCTTTTCCGGATAATTTAAACGGAGTTCCGTTGTGCCTTTGGTGAGATGGAATTTTAGCGAATGAACTTTATCGTTTTTCTCTCTCTAAACTCTCTCGTTTAGCTGTAAACTATCATGATTATTCAGATGAGGTTCATACCCGTTCTTCTTCTCACTCTGGGTATCGCCTTTGCCGGTGAATACGACTTTACCATCGAGGTTCCCGCTGGCAAATTCCAATGTTACTTCCAAACTGTCGACAACACCAAGTACAAAACTCTCGAGATCGACTATCAGGTACTCGATTCGTTCAAATCAATCAATTTAAGTATTTTATAGGTCATCGATGGTGGAGATCTGAATATCAACTTCATGCTTATGCTGGGAGCAAATGTTCTTGCTCAAGAAGCGATGAAAACCGATGGAAGTCACAAGTGAGTTAATGACATCTTTGTAGCCGTTCGTTATATCTATTTCAGGGTTGAACTGAAGGAATCTGGAGACTACCAAGTATGCTTCGACAACTCTTTCAGTTACCAGACTAGAAAGGTAATGGCTAGCATCTTGAGTAGGTATCACATTTTTAAAATGATACGATGGTAATTGCATTCCTACTAAAATATTCCGTGCGGCAATCGCGTAGGCTCCGCCCCTTTTCTTTCGCGATTTCCGCCTATTTTCACTTGTTTTCCTTAGTTTTTAATGATAAAACTGGATTTCTGGGATGGTTTTACGCTCGTCAAGCATCAATTATATATTTAATGCTGAATTTTAAGCGCGGTCATAGTTTAATAGCAATTTCGTTACGCGCGGAACAATAAACAACTTCGCGTCAAAATGTGATATTAATTCTAATTTCCAGGTCGTTTTCTTCGAGATGTTCCTTTTCGACGAAAAGGGACAACTTGATGAGGTATGCGAGTGTTTAAAGATTGTTCCTGATCTTAGGTGATGGCATCATTCAGAATAGTTGCTGATAACGAATCACTTGCGCATTTCCCTGGTCTCTTGTACATACATTTATCTCGAATTTCTGTTTCAAACATCTTCAATTTTAATTCTCTTCAGCTCGACATCGCTCGTCTGGGTGCTCAACCTGATGGAGGATTCGTGAAGAAAATGGAAGAATTGGGAATCTCAATTGAGTCATTCCATGCATCGGCACAGAGAATCAAGAATGAACTGAACAAGGTAAGTATCCTTCCTTCTCCCTTTATACTGCTCCTTCTCAGGTTGAATATCATCAATCTCTAATGCGTGCTCATGAGGCTCGTGATCGTGCTATAATGGGAGCCAATCTGGATAGAGTTACTCTCTGGTCGATCATTCATACCGTTGTTCTCATTGGAGTCGCCCTCATCCAGGTAACAGTTTTCAGTACGATCATTATTGATCTTTGATCTCTTTAGGTCTGGATGATCCGCAGTCTCTTCGAATCGAACTCAAAGATGGGGAAAATGCTCAGGAACTGATTGTCTACCCCTTTCTTTTTTGTATTTATCGTTTGTTTTAGTGAAATAATTGTACTATTCATGGGTTTATCGCACTTGAGGCATCTTCGCATAATTGCACACTAAAGTATTTGTTGTCAGGCACTTGTTACTTATTGAGATATTGGATAGAGTAATAAATGAATTTATTGTCTATTGTCTTCCTTTTCCATTATTCAGTTCGTGATCATCGATTATTGTAATATCTCCTCGTTGTGATCGGTCGATCGATTAGAAAGGTGAATGAATAAGTAGAGTGAATCATGACTCTTCCTTCTCCTCTTCACTTATCCATTTATAGTATGCGACTACTAGTTCTTATCCTCACCCTTTTCTCTTCTATCACATGCACTCTACATCGATTCAAAGTATGTTTCTACTATTTTTTTTATTCGAAATGGAAACCTCATGATGATGGTTGATGTCTCAGACAATAGTGGAAGCGGGACAGACGGATTGTTTCACTGTGGATATCAAGCAAGTGAATGTTGGAGTGACTGTATCTTACATGGTCAGTTGTATCTCTGTCGAACATACTTCCAACCTACTTGTACAGTAATGACCTCGGAAATTCCCTTAAGGTGATCTCAGCTGATTCTTCTCACGATATTCATTTCGATCTAAGGGGATCTCAAAACTCGTACTATGTGAAGGAAAGGAAGCAGAGAGGAATTCACACGTTTGTTAATCTTTGATCTCCCAGAGGTTGAGAATGGTCTATTCAGTTTCGATGCAGCCCAAGGAGAGACGTCTCTCTGTCTCGACAACTCGTATAGTTTCTCGGCTGATAAATTGGTACGTTATCGTAACATTGTCGAAGTGTTACCGTACCCCTAATAGATCAATCGATGACTGATGTTGTTGTTCAGGTAGCAATCTCCATTCACATTAACGACGACATCGTCCCTCTATCAGAGATCGCCGATAAAACTACGGTAGGATACTATCGATTGATCTTCGAATCTACCGTAATCCTCTTCAGCAATCAGCTAACACCATCCAGCGTGCTCTCAAACTCGCTCAGAATGAGATGTATGATAGGGCGAATGTCGAATTGAAGCACAGGTTGGATACTGTAGATATCGATTGTGTAATATCGATTATCATGTTCAGAACAGTAGCAGAGAATAACTTCGAGAGTATCAACTTCTGGGGAATAGTCAATTCGTGTGCGATGGTTGCATCCGCAATGGTTCAAGTATTCCTCATTCGTAGACTGCTCAAATAGACCCCTCCCCCCTTCTCTCTAACCGCTCTCATTCCACCCCGGTTGTATCCATCCTATTCCTAGTCACAGTATTCACTTACCCTTCACCGAGGCATCATTCCTTGATACCGTATCACTTCTATTCCAATTGTGCTCTTACCGTAGTCTCTACTCAGGTTGAATCTCATTCAGCTCAATTTTTATACTTGTACTATGCATGACTCACCGTGCTTTATACACATCATCGCTCTCTTTAATTGTTTATACTTTATATGTACAGAAGAAAGTAGATTAGGTAGAGTGAAATAATGACTGGAAGTGACAACAACGAGGTATTACACGTGGAAAGAGGAAAGAATGGTATGATACTCTTATTCATCCAATGGAGGATAAATGAGAGACACTGGGATACGGTAGAATGAAGGGAGGAAGGGGTCTAATAAGGAGGAAATCTTGGAAGAGTAGCTAAAGGATGATGAGATGGAAAGGGTTGAGGATAGAAAGGGGCAAGGGATCCAGGAGGGACTGAGACTGTGAATGATGGATGTCTATGGAATAATGAGAGAAGAGAAGAAAGGGAATGATGAAGAGATGAGAAAGATGGACGATCCAATGGAGATACACGCCAACATGAGAGAAGAAGCTCGTATCTAGAAGAGAGAGAGAGAATGGAAGGAGGAAGAGGAGAGGAGAGGACTTACACATTATCAGGGCAATAGAGAGGTTGAGAGAGACGACCACCCGATTCAAGGAATGAACGAACGGACTGAAAGATGAAGATAGAAGAAGGAAGAAGGGAGAGAACTTACGTGATTTGATAATTGAGAATATGGAGAGGATGCACGAGATAATAATTCCCATAGAAGAACACCAAATGACCACTGAAATGATTGGAATGATTTATCTCTTTTCGATGAGTATATGGATTTAACTGACCACATCAGTATGAGTTGAGAATGCACTTCTATCTCGAAGTGTCTCCAATGCAAGCCATTTAAGGGGTAATCTAGAAGGTATTTTAAGAGACGATGAGAAGGATATTGTACCGATCAGGAATGGGTTGATCTCTATCGTAGACTGAATATCGAGATTGAATTGCTAGACCGAAATCGGCCACTCGGACACATCGATCAGAGGAAATCCTGAGAGAATGAGAGATAAGAGATTCGAAGAAGCTCAAGGTATTGATTCAAGGAGGGCTCTGAGGAATCGAGCGAGAGATACAAATGATGGACGCACTCTCCTCATTTTCCATGCTCTCTCACTCGTTGCCTGCCCGTCAGGGACGTTTTCCATACAACCAATACGCTATAACTTTGAACATTGAGGAGATATCAAAATTGGGATTTCGGAAATCTGTTATGGCTAATGAATGCGACAAAAGAATGCCGCAATTTAAATTTCCCTCTTGCTCCTCCTTTAATGGAATATTCGTACATGCAATTCCTAGCAGCAAGATCTCTATGTATGATTCCCTTCGATGCCAGATATGCCATTCCTCTGCATACTTGAACTCCCATTGAGAGAAGATCAATCACGCACAACATCTGAAATGAAGAGATTGGCACATTTATTGTTATGAGAACTTCGGAACATGGAAATATAAAAATAAATGTTACCTTAGTCGGATTGGCAATGTAAGATCGTAGATCACCCTGATCCATGAAAGGAAGAACCATCCATGGAGAACCTACGATTTAGGAGCGATCAATAGGTTGGCACGAACTAGATAACTGTAACTAACCATTAGTTGATATGACAACTCCGAGTAAACTGAGTACATTCGGATGATCTAATCCCATCATTACACTCGCTTCTTCCATCAATTTCTCTACACAATCCAAATCATGTGATGTATCCGCTGAAATTTTCATTCTTCAATTCATTATTCTCCTTGAATTCGATTCTTGCCTTTGAGTGTTTTAACTGCAACGGGAGCACTCTTTGGATGTCCTCCCTCTCTATAGATTCCCTTGTACACATTACCGAAGTATCCTGTAAATAATCAATCATTCTTCATCCGAATAGATTTCTGTTCGTTGTATCCATGTGATGGCCACTTTGATCGATACGAGTGAATACTCCTCTCTCTCCTCGGATTCGACTCTCTCTTTCCCATTGGCACTCTTTGCTTATCATTCTCACGTCTCTTTGATCTACTCTCTCCCATCCCTCCCCC
>LS486811.1:12739-25230 GCA_900490705.1 Pristionchus arcanus | reverse complement strand
GATAGACAATTATTATTCTATTTTCATGAAAAAGCGGAGCCGATTGCTCAACATAAATCCCATAGGACTAAGAGAAAACTACGCTACCCTAAACCACCTATAATTTTTTTTGTGTCTAATAGACTAAAATCGATAAATTCACTCACATCGAAAGTCGTTCCGTTCTCCCTCTCCATCTTGAACGATCCCCACATGTGCCCTCCCTTGCTCTGCGATAGATCAACGTTCGACGAGAATTGGAACGCCGGCCGGGCTGCGGTCAACTCGGGCTGCTGTAAGGTTATCGATTGGCCGCAGTAATCATGACTACCATAAATTACCGTATCGAAGGATATCGATTGGTTACCGTATTCCGCATTACCACAAACTACCGTATCCATCGTATATTGCTCATCGATAGTACAAAATATCCACCATTGTTCCTCTACCATCTTCTACCGTATCCCTACTATACCGTAATCTATCGTACCCTTCCGACGACACCGTGTCCGTTCAGTTGGTGCATGCTGTTCAGGGAGAAGACCTTCAAATGGCGCTCTCGCACGATCACTGTCGATCCCGTCAGATTGTTCAGTCTGTAATCGATGGGGATACCGTAATCCTCATCCTACCGTAATCCCACTCACCGCATCACATATCTCCACATGTGCTTTGGCTGTCCTCCACTCAGCGTCGTTCCGAGATAGAAAGTCGTTACAGTAACCTGTAAATTAACGCCCTTTATTCATTCGCTAAATGTGATTGTTCTATGTAATCGAATAACAGATCATCTCAAGACATTTTCGTCATTCCGGCCGGGACATTATTTAGAAGACCAGGTGACCATTATGTAAGATTTTATTGTTTTGACCAAGTCTCGCTGGCACAATCGATCATCAATCAATCCTACGAATTCATGCCAATCATGCAGCAGCAAATCAGCAAGTGAAAATCACAAAAAACATAAGATATTCTAATTCAGAGCAGTAACAATTAACTAGTTGATCTCAAAATATGGTGACTACTTTTCCGTTTTTAATGAATTGTCGATATTTAGAGTGAGTTCAATCAAACTATTACCAGCTCCCATATTTGTGTATCATTTGCAAAATACCGATAACATGAGTACTTTTGTAGGAAATACCTCATATTGTTATTCATACGGAGGATGCAAGCGTTATATCACATCTGCAGGGATTTCTATCCTAATGTAGAATAGAAGAAGCACAGGATAAGCAGGATACTACCATTTTCCCTTCTTCCCTATCATTGTTGCCAAAATCAAAAACAACTATTTTCGTACCATTTCATACTACCTTCGAAACCCAAATTCCACGAGACAATCAATCACACTCTCTCACCTCGATTCCCTCATTCGTCTCTCTATTCACATGGCAGGGAGCCATCCACGATCGAGTCGAGCTCATGTAGAACGGGCGGATCTCGTTACGGATACTGTACCGAACCACTGAAATAAAATATACTTTAATTTTTTAAATTCAATTCGCCATTTCATCGCCCCTTAGCGCTTGCATCGTTAGATGAATCTCACCTGACACCCGTATCACCCTAGTGAGACAATATTTGCCCTACTAGAGCCGTAAATTACAAAAACCGGGAAATATGCTGACCGGGAACCCCTCCGGCTTCTGCTTGCTGGCTCTCACTTGCGGCTTCACTCGAATGGAATATTCGATCGAATAGATCGTGATCGATGGGCGATCTCTCACTTCCCGCGAACGGAAGAATGTCCGCGTGAGAGACACAATCGAGACCACTGAATGAGGAATATGTATTTTTCGACAGGATAACCAGATACAACTGGAAGGTTTCAGGTAACAGAAATTTGGAATAGTTATGAAACAGGAAAAGTTCTTGGCTCAAAAGGGGGTTCAAAAAGAGTACGCATTTTCTATTGTGGTAATGAAACATTAACCTGTTAATTGTGAGTTGACAGAGCATACATCAAATGTATTTTTCGAACAGCGTTCCGTCGCGAATCAATTCGTGACTGTATCTTACTCTTATTTACCAACATTGAAACAGATACTCAGCCTATTGTTTCAATATCAAATTAGTCTATTTGTCACGTGTTTTTTCATCTTTTTCTTAAATAAAGACAGTGCTTACTTCATAGTAGTGAAGACCTTCTCTCCTCTATTGGCATACGAGTTGCTCTCTGCCAGATACGCCGTCAGATCCACGGGGAATCCCATCGACGCCCAGTCACCACGATGGATCAGCACCTGAGACGAAGATCAAAGATCAAACTGTCTACACAATATTTCATAAAATATTTGGCTTCCTTAACAAAGTGTTATTACAAACTTTATGATCTGATCAATTCAAAGCAGATGCAAACTGCAACCCTGCTAGTAAAATTGCATTGCTAAAAATTATTTTTTCGAACTGGTACGGGCAGCAACATTATTTCAATACAATAGCGTTGCTTGTTCTACGTAGCCCGTAACTCAAATCTGACCTGATACTGTGTCTCGTCGCGCTTGATCACCGGATCTTTCCTGCAATGAAATGTACCGTTATTTCAGGTTCTATTTCAGGTTATTTCATCGATAGAGAGATCCCTTTATCAGGTTCTCCTACAATGAGAGTTTAAATTTCATTGTACCTTCCAAAATCAAGTTTCATCAATACACCAAATACAGATTCGATTTTCTATTTCAATGGGTGATGGTCGGCGGAAAATAAAACAAACAATATTCATGAATCTCCCCGTTCTTCATCTGTCTTGCCTACGAGAGACCCAAAAAAGCGAGAAGGGGAGATAGAAAGATACTGCAACTCACGGATCATCAGTCTTCTCAATAACTTTGGTCTTGAATGAGCAGAGAATGATTCCCTTGTACGCGAAGAGACGATGCACGAACAACTAAAATAGAATATTATTAGAATGGAATAAATAGCTCCCTCATCTACATCATTCAGACGCTAATTTGTTACCTAGAGAGAAGATCTTACAAAAAACGGATTTTTCTTGATGAGATTGCTAGTGAATTCGAAGTTTCATCCTCGATACAAATCGTCACATTTCGAATTTGTCTGATTGGTGAGAAAACATAGTCCATTCAAATACAACTTCACGATTCACCCCTTACACAAAACTCGGTTGATAAAAATTCGCCTTACTTATCATATTGCAATTAGAATAAGAGCTATCAAATACCAACAAGCACATATTCACATGTGCACATTCACGTTTCATATCGTCTCCAAGATACTCTGGCTATCACATTGTCTAATGTGGAGTGCTTCATCATTCAAATAATGCTAACTGCAATACAGTATGCACACGCCCAATCCAGGTTACACTACTCCCATAACCATTTGGACATCAGCGATCAGCGATGTATCGAGCCTTTCTTTGTCCAACATTCTAATCAATCATCCAAACCATCCTCCCAGCACAATCACTGTTCCATCAATACCCTAAAATGCCTAACCTGTCCGGGTTGGTACACTCCCTCGATCGGCGGCAGTACCACTCCGATCTCCTTGAGCGGGGCGGGAGTCGTCGTTCGGAACATGCAAAGGGTAAGGATCATGGCTAGGGGTGCACACTAGCTACCACATCGGGGAGCGGAGGGAAGAGGTGAGAGGGGCATGTAGCGTGAGATTATTGAAAAGAGACTCAAGTAGTAAAAAAAAGCAAAGCAAAAATCATTGAAATTATCGCAAGCAATCTCTCGTACACTTCTAACAATTCCAAACTGATACACTGCTAAAGCAAGCAGATTACTGTAACCGAGCACACTCATTGGCTTTAGTCTACCATAGCACTCTACCGCAATCACTTCAATCAATCGATAATCTCTACCTGGCCAGTGCGGGTGCAGTCGTGTGGATTCCTCTGCTTCCAGTGGGAAGAGATGAGGATGAGGATGAGGGAAGGGCGGAGGAGACCGATGGAAGGACACGATTTATCGATTGATCCACCAATCGACGAGACAGTACCAATAGACGTGATCGGCCTCCCATCTGTGAAATCATTATTGATTGATTGATCTAGATCTAGACTACGGTAGTACACAGGTATCACGATATCGATTCGGACAATCAATTTCAGTCTCTTTTCGAACAATAAACAATCCCTTTTTATCAACGATTCAATTATGGTGCATACTGGCAAGTGAATACAACAGCCTCGGGCTAATCGAAAATCTACGAGAATATTAATCGATAATCTACAGTAATTTACAATCAATAAATCGATATCTAGGGTGGATCACTTTCTGGCCGTGTGAATGGCGCAGATTCCGAAGGAAAGATTCTCGTAGCGAACATCACGAAGGCCAGTTGAGGAGATTAGCGATGAAAAGTCAGTCTGCAATTGAGAGATGATGGATAGCTATGCTAGGCGAGTCACTACAATTCCTTTTTGTATATTTTAGCACGTGGATTACACAACTACTATTTATTATCAAAACCTCTAGATCTAAAAGTGTATCTGTAACCGCACTCTCCCTATCAACAAATCGCGGTTTACGTTCATCGCCCGTAGCGGGCTCCAAACATCTCTTTCCCTGTTATACCTTAGTAAAAGTTCCTGATTTGTATATAATACCTGATTGGGGAATCGTCGGATGCTCTCCACTAGGTACTTGTAGCTGTTGTAGTCCTTCGCCAGCACTTCGCCCATCACAGGAATCACCTGAACAGCAGAGATCAAAGATCAATTTTTGACTATTCGAAAAGCATGTATCATGTTCGATCATTCTAGCAGGATGCATGCATAATTTTGTTTCAACATCACCCATTCTGGTATCAATACCCAACTCAATCTGAATAAGCAAGTATACCGTGCTCGAAACACGACTCTCCCATCTCCAATATACACCCATGTCTCCGCACCATCTTTTTCCCCCTCACCTGGAATGAGTATGCATCGTAAACAGTCCTCAGTGCGGGATGGATCTGCGAGAATTCAAGACAAGCGAAGAGTCCGCCCGGTTTGAGCACGCGACGCGCCTCACGAACCACCTGCAAGGGGATAGTGAAGTGTCGACCTTTTTTTTGTTTATCTCTCTTTTTTATCGTGTCATCGTGGTCATCGATTGCGTTCACATAAAATTTCAACATATACGCCATGTGTGAAACCGAACTCTCGTAGCCATAAAAATCCCAAGTGGAACGGGTCAGATGTAAATACACCACTGTCGTAAAAATAACTTGACAATGAGTCTAACCTGATCAACATGGGTGCAGTTCCTAATTCCGAATGAGATGGTGTACGCATCGAATGAGTCGTCCTCGAACGGCAGTTTCTCCCCATCGCCCACTACGAAAGAGAGACGAGATGAGTCAAGCTGCAAGGTGATTATGTTGATGTAGAATTTTGGTATTGGGATAAGTCCACATAACTAATCCCAGGGGGTCAAATCAACTAAGAAATCCGCCTGAAACCTCATTCTCACTTCACAAATATCATAAACAGGAAATAGTTAACCAAAACATTTTACTAACATGTAAACAAATGTAAGGAAGGGATAATGGCTGGATCAAATTTCAACACTAACCTATCAAATATGCCTACCGTCTGCAACTTGGATTTACATACCATTCCAATTCAAAATATCCATTATAATCCCTCTCCACTCACCTTCTGATCCTCCTTTGCCTTCTGTTCTCCCACTCTCAACATCTCTTCGTTGATATCACACACGGTGACGTGTGCCTTCGGGAATCTTCTCAACGCACGGAATGAAATGTCGCCCGTGCCACCGGCCACGTCAAGCATCTGAAGGAGGAGAGATACGTTTGTGATAGCTGCATCTACTATCCGTAGATTGTGCACTGCGTAGAAATAACTAAGCTATCATTTGGAAAATAAAAGAGAATTGAGAGCAGTGAGAATGCGGTTTCAGGCGTGTTTCATACTCGAGAGAATTTGGTTCTCGTTAATTTCTTCAGCTTACATGTGGAAAACAATTCAACCTTCTTTTTTACTGCGAAATTTCCCCCATACAAATTTCAGTTGCATCCTAAATGCATAGATTCTCGAAATTTGTTATGGCCAATGCCAGATAAGTCTCAACTGTAGACAACCCAACAAATGATCCACCTTTGCTTCCTTCCTCTTTTTCCAAGTACACACATTTCTGTCTCATTGCATTAATATAACTTCTCGCAATTTGCTATGGTCAATATCAGATCGCCTTTGCTCTTAGACAAACAACGACCTCCTCACCTTAGCATCCCTCCTCAAGGGCAGCGATTGGACGAAGTAGTCCTTCCACAATCGATGGATTCCCATTGACATCGCATCGTTCATCAGATCGTATTTGTCCGCTACGCCCGTGAACACTTGACGAACTGCAAGGAATACATATAATTTTGGAAATGACACAACCCGTAGCTTCGCCGATACACATGTCTCACAAAAGTGTGAGAGTTGTATTTCCTTCAATACCTTGCTCATTGACATCACACTAACATAAAGAATAAAGTGAAAATTTGCCAACTAGATCAGTGCCAACTAGACCGACAGCTTCTACGAGACACCCAGTGCATAAAGGCGCTCGGATTGCATTTCCATCAATGAATTCTTCAATTGGTCTTACAATTAGATAAACAGAAAGAGCGAAAGTCTGCCAACTGATTTGCCGTTCTACACTATCCCCAAATAAGCATCCCAGCTAGCAAATCAATGATATTCGATCGGTATGAATCTACCATAAAACCGCCACTCACCCCTATCGGCCTTCTCCTCCTCATTGACCTGCTCGAATCCAAAGTGAGTGCTGGCCCTTCGGACGCATGGCCCGACAAGGGACTGCATTATTCGTTGAGAGAGCATCTAAAGTCGATAAACACATGACTATTGTTAATCATAAGATGGGCTGTCAGATTGAAGAATCAAGTTCTTCATTCTCGTTGTCTGGTCAGAGAGACGGGATAAAGAGCACAATTGCTCACTCTGACTACCCGTCATAGCATGATAACGATTCCATAACGATAATCTCTCAGGTCATTACCACCTTCGATTCAATTCAATCAAATCACAACTTAACAAAAGCATTTATTAACTCACATATACACATTATAAACATACAACTTCTTGCAATTAACATAAAAAAGTGAAGCTACATTTGGGCGCCCGTTGTGTTTCTAATTCAACGGTAATCGATTATGATGAGGTGTAAGTGAGGTGCGAGTTCGAAAGATCTATGTCAGTGGTCGGAATATACAACTACAATGCTTTCACAGATGGATTCGGGTGGCTGATATTAAAGCGGAGGTTTGATTGGAAGGCAGCAGGTTCTTCTTAGTCATTGAGTGGGGGAATTGCAAGGGGGTTTACACTTACTCGTCGATATGGAAGAAAAGACAGGGATATCAAACAATACTGAATACATATTGCACGCACGCGCGATAAAGTACAGACAGAATGGGGGCACAACCATCATCAATAGTAGGGAATTTAGATAGTGTGCACAACGAAGAGAGATTCTTCTAATCTTGGGCGATTTGCATGAAAGTCTGTTGAAGGGATGATTGAGTGAGACAGAAATCCTTTGCATATACTCTCTCAGCAAGGGCAATCGCTCTCTTGAATGTCTCACTCCATAGAGAATCACGGGAACGAGCCATCTGGAAGGAGGAAGGAATGATTTACAGTTGGACGCGCGTTTATTAGATACGGGAGTTCCTGCGAGATTTATGTATCACCAATCCTTCAACTTGATAATGTTTTTGCTCGTTCCAATTCGCACCAATAGGCCCTCACAAACATTCTCATATTTTTCCTCCTAAAATTATGTCGTTTTCTAAACACCTTCCACCTGTCAGATTCACCTATTCCCCAAATTTCCAATGAATATGCCAATTTTGATACCAAGGCAATTCTTTCGTTACATCAATCAATAAATTAAATTTCTCTGATCCTCCAATTGCGCCAATTTTAATCCTCCGCCACGTACACCTCCAAATAGAATAGCGAAATGGGTATGGCAAATCTCATTGTCAGTCGCATTCCCACCCGCGTGATTTCCATTGCATCAATCCTCCAAGTACACTGTGATACAATCAGTACGATTCACCTCGATATGCTCATTTAAACAGCCAACCCCAAATACGAATACTGCAATTCATCAACCTAATCGCAACCCTCACTGCAACTCCAATCATAAACCCGCAAGATCCTCATTTCACCGATCCTCCAAATACACTATGATTCGGCCAATACAATCTTCGCCATCTTGATTAGCGAAACAAAAACAAAGCATTGCATACCTCAAATACGAGGGTGCTGGAGTGGCTGGGTTTCATCTCCGCTCCAGGGAATTCCCTCTTCACTTCGTATTCGACGTCTTCCTTTCTCGCTCCGTCAGCCATTACGATCGTCAGTGTGTACGAATTACCGTATCTGAAAGAAATAATGATGACACAGTAATCGTATAATTGATTTTGTGCATTTTTTTGCGAAATAGATGAAACCAAATCCTCATAATTTGTTTATGTCTGCAGTAAGTTAATTTCAGTGTCAGGGAAGGCGAAATTGAATGACGGCTTGTATTGACATTAATTACCGAACACGATACTCTACTGCACCTAGCCGCTACAACCCCAATCATACGATACCCTTCCCACCGTCGACTCACTTGCTCTTGAGTACTTGACTGCTTCCGAGTGCGACAAGATGTCCTCTGGAGAGTACTCCTATCCTCGAACAGAGTGCCTCACACTCATCCATTGAATGGGAAGTGAGAAGGATGGCCGTGTCTCCGCCCTCACGGATACCATTGATCACCGACCAGATCTCGCGACGAGCCTGACCAGAGCTTATTGATTATCTCGCCTCACAGAATGCATTATCATTCTATGTAAGATGCGTGAAACCAGGATGATCCTTTGAAAATGTTTGGCCAAAGAGAACTACGCACATTCAAAACATTCCCAATTCAATCGATCTATTGAAAAGGTGGAACTCGAAACACGAAGTCGTTTCAATCAAAACACGGAACTTTTTTTAAGTAACTCATTCCAACCTCGAATTAAAATTTCTAGTAACTTTCCCTAGGTATAATTATCGCGAAGCATGATCGCGCCTGGATCATTATACTTGTAGTTGTGAACTCAATGCCACTCGTGTACTGTCATTACCTAGCTCGCCACAACCTATACCGAGCATGAAACCAAAGTCTCCTCTATTGTGAATCAGCCACAATTTTCTATGAATTATTGTCAGCAAAGATGCATTCTCACCTTAGGATCAATTCCGGCCGTTGGTTCATCGAGTACGACGAGTCTGCTCTGAGCGAGAATGGACACTCCCGTACTCAGCTTACGACGTTGACCACCACTGAAATAGACATGTTTATGATGCAACCACTGAAATAGACATGTTTATGATGATTTGTTGTATTTGTGAATATTATTGATGCACAGACATATCGAGTACCATTCACTGCTGGGCTATATCCCCGCTAGATCTTCTGAATGCGGGGTCCCCATGAAGAAACTTTCGAAAATTTGCGGAGCCCCCTCGTTGTCCGAAATGGTTTTCGCGGAGCCCCCTAACAAAAATTTTTCGGAAATTGCGGAGCCCCCGGACAACTAGCGGGACTTAGCTCATCAGTGGTACCATTGCTGAACCGACCAGAACATCCATTGATAACAATAGTGAGGCACTAAACGGTTAGTCTATAATTTTCTAGACGAAACGGTGCATCGAACAACGCTTTGCAAAAGGCCTCCATCTTATGCGAATGCTGAAGCACAAACCAACCCACCTCCTTAATCCATTGCTTGTTGGGGGAACGTTAGTTTTAGATTTTTTTTGCAATACGAACTCTCTAGACACTACCCGTTCACCAGATCGGTCTCCCTTGTATCAAGGTCGAAACACATATCTCCCGCCCTCCCCCTTCCTCACCTGTACTTGCCCGTCTCCTTATCCGCGTGTTCCTCCATGCCTACTGCCCGCAGAATCGCCCGGCACTTCGCACGAGCGTCCTGAAATCATTACAGATCAAAGCCAATTCCTACTCCCACAATTCTATTTCATGTCTGCAACATCTCGGTTTCACATTTGGAACAAGCATCGTCTAATACATGTAACTCCAATTTTTCTGATATTTCTCCGAAGAAAAACAGCTATCATCACGTTTATACAAGCAGGGAAAATCACACCTTTTAATAGTTTCGAAAGTCACTCATACTCATATTCACACATCGCATTTTCTCGCTTCACAACTACTGCATGTTCAATCAATATCGTTCCCGTAAATGAATCTTCGTAACCACATCCCTTATATTCCCACTACTCACAACCACCACTTGTCACCGCATATCCGTTCTATGAGTTTCAAGATTCATGTAGGCTATACATGACTAGTATCTCTCTGTTATCAATCGCATCATCATTCTGAGTCAGTGGAGGGAATGAGTAAAGGGGATATTGAATGATTCATTCAATATCCCCTTTACTCATTCCCTCCACTGATCAAATATGCGTGCAGCTAGTTTCTAGTTACTTATCTACTACATAAACATTACCTCTCATCACAACTCACCACATTTCTAAACATTGCAGTTTCGCGCTTTGACACTGCTACACATACAGTCGTACTCTTTCCCGCTAATATGACCCCTACTAACACTCGCAACAATCCCTTCACTAACCACATATCCATGGAGTGACGCGAGTATCTCCAGCACCTGTCGACCCGTCAACTCGGGCAGAAGGGCGTCCGTCTGAGGGCAGTAGCCCATGCGCTGCAATATCGATCGATCAATCAATAATCCCTGCCTACCGTACCCTTGGAATACTGTAATCTCACTTCGAACACGTTAGCCAGTCTCAGTAACGTCTACCGTCTTTTATCAATGAATCAATCGATGTCAATCGTATCCTCTAGTTAATTTCTAGTTAATGTAGTCCTCCCATCTACGGTACTCACCACATTTCCGTCCACGACCGACTTGCCGTACACGTGACAGCTGCCTTCCGTCGGCAATGCCTCGCCTGAATTATATAGATCGTCTACATTATTTATCTATATATTATATCAGTGAATTATCAAGGAACTGTCCACGGACGATTAACAACGAATTAAGAGTTTTTTCTAGCATACGCAAACGACTTAGCATTGCTTCACTGCACCTCACCTGTCATACAAATAATGGCTGATACAAGTATTTGCCAGTTTGTAAACTGTGGAATCAACCAAAAAAACGATAGTTTCATTGCTACTGCATGATCTCATGTCTCATTATCCATACACAATCATCAGAAATAAAATATGATAGTGAATACTGAGTGCGTCTAGAATCCATATTTACCAATCTTTTCCTACTTTTCATAACTCACCCGTGATGATGGAGAAGGTGGTACTCTTTCCGGCTCCATTCACTCCCAGCAGACCGAAGCACTCGCGAGATCGAACGCCGAACGAGATAGAATCTATCTGAAAGATCAAAGATCATTTTGTATATTTTACTCGAGGCTCGTCTCTCATCATCTCCCCTACCCTTCCTAGTGTACAAATAACAATACTGAAGCCTGTTACTCATAGGAAAAGATCAAAGATCAACTGACCGCTCTGAATCTACCGTATCTCTTGGTGAGATTATTGATCGCCAATGGAAGTTGGTTGATGGGCAGAGTGTTCATCATTGTTCGTTCGGTCGCCACTCCCTCGTCCTCTGGACCTGATCATGGAGAAAATTGATTAAGGATATTTTATAAAAACAAAAATGATCGAATCGTCCAAGGTACTTTCTGTTACACGATCACCATGTAAGAGCCGTTTTATGTGTTCATCTAATATAATTGAAAGATGCGGTTTCGAAGAAAAGCTCATTCATTCGCACAACCAATTTGCCCTCGGAAATTTCTCGTTTCACAATCAATACAACTACCCTTCTCTACCCTCTTTCCTCACCTCCTTCTTCCGCTCCTCTCACTCCCACTACCGCCGAGTGCATCGAGTTCCACACGCAGTTAATCGTCCGTCTGAACGTTATTTGATAATTAGCGATCACATATTATTCCCGTATCTTTCTCATTTTATAGTTCCTATACAAGTCAAGCACTCACCTTATTCTCTTCTGCTGTATGAGGATGAAAAGGATGAGAGAGACTGCGGCCATCACCAGCAGATACGTGAACACGCGACCTTGAAGGAGGTAATTCAAAATGCCATCTTATCATTTTTAATCAACCGCCGATGTACGTCATGCCAAAGCGAGTCATTGCTACATTGGCATAAGTTCCTGCTGTACCTCCTAACCACCGACTCAATTCACGTTGTGCACATATGTAATTACTTTCTTCTAGACCGATCAGCTCGAACCACACTACCTTATCCCTTCTCTCAACACATTATCATTCCACTGCCACCCCAATCTTCCGAGTTTCATTAATGAAGAGAACTTACGTAGAAAAATAACTAAAGGACGAAAACAATATGTTTGTTTTGTTGCAAGATATTGTTGCCAAACTTTAGATGTATGAATACCCCCCCCCCCCCCCCCCCCCCCCCCCCCCCCAA
>LS486809.1:152920-202107 GCA_900490705.1 Pristionchus arcanus | reverse complement strand
ATAATATTATGTGGTATTACGTTAATTCAATGTAGAAATGTAACACTCCAGAAGCGCTAACTAATCTTCAAAATTTCCAGGAACAAGGTCTCCTCGCTCCCCTCATTTCAATGGTTAACGGTTACATCGTAAGAATTTCTATTTCTGGCTTTGTCCAAATTCTGTCGTTTTCAGTTATTCCTCCAAATCTTGCTTACTTTCATTTCGGGCTTCCTCGGATAAGCAATGCAATCATGGGCAAAGGAGGAGAAGGCTCTCCTCATTTCACGCTTATCTCTGATATTATTTGGTGTGAGAATGGTGTGATGTGTAACGTGTGCGCTCTTCCTTTGTCTTTTCATCACAACAATAAATATTTGCCGGCACCTTCCTCTTCCAATTATGCAATGAATATTTAAAATATTGTACATCTTAGCATTTATCTTTCTCTTTTTCGAATTGTCGTTAGGAAACACCATATTGATATCGCGTGCATTCCTTGTATGACAGCGAATCCGGAAAAATTGTACATACCCCAGGCATTGGACAAGGATCTTCGATTTCGGCTTTCATCCTCATAGCCTCTAACTTACATTTTTTGAATCACATTTTCATCAGTATTTTCAAACCGCCAGGGTCGCGAAGTGTGTCTCAAAGTCTTATTTGGAAGCAGCTTGGGACTGGAGATATTGTTTTTCTTACATATTGACGATTGGTGCGACATTGATAATGGATGAAGATAATACTGGCACGTGCCTCAAGGTCTGGTCGACTGCAGAAAAGTTAAAAAAATAAAAGTTAAATTAAAGTTAAATGTCAAATGCTAAGAAGGAAATTTTAACGAGACGCTCAGGCAAACAGACTCGCTTCGCTGACCGGCGAGAGAAAACGTAAAATGAAGAGACTGTCAATCGAATCTTTAACCGATGTTGTGTTGTTGCGTATCTCATGTTGTTATGTGGATTTTTTGCCGTAGTATTCAGCGATTCGAAAA
The DNA here is from genome assembly GCA_900490705.1 of Pristionchus arcanus. Classification (NCBI taxonomy): domain Eukaryota; kingdom Metazoa; phylum Nematoda; class Chromadorea; order Rhabditida; family Neodiplogasteridae; genus Pristionchus; species Pristionchus arcanus. The sequence continues at coordinate 201,134 of LS486809.1, read as the reverse complement.
TTCGTATTCCCCTTTTTCCTTTGCTTGTTGATGTAAAAAAAATGTACTTGAGCACAAATACGAATAGCGAGTAATTTTAGTCGTGAGGTAGATAAGGGGGGACGAGCACACTCTCACACATCACACCCTCTCGTCGCCAACGATTACAAATGAGGGCAAATATGGTATGAGGTGTGCACTCTCGTCGCTGGAGAGAAGACGTTGGCATGATCTGCCAAGAAGCGCGTTGATGCCGACGATCACAGACTGGAATTTAATGCAAAGTGAGACTATGCAAAGTGAGGAATGAGAGCGGCGCTCTCCTCATTCCGCACGCTCTCTCGCTCGTTGCCTGCATTTCAGGGTCACTTGGCACGCAGCCAATTGATCATTACTCAGTTCAAGCGAAAAATGGTGACTTGGGAGTTTCGAATGTGTTATCGGGTAACAGCGGCCTACCACCTCACATCGAGAACGCAGTTAGCCAGATATTCGTGGGACACCTTCTTTAATTATTCATTTCTAGGCTCTGTACGGAAACGGGGGTCCCATAAGAAAACGGGGGTCCCAAGATAAAACGGGGGTCCTATCAGAAAACGGGGGTCCCAAGATAAAACGGGGGTCCCAACAGAAAACGGGGGTCCCATCAGAAAACGGGGGTCCCATCAATTTTTTTAGGTCTCATCCCAAGATGAGCCCCATAAAAGTTTATTATTTCTGTGTATAATTGCTAAGACAGTTCACTATAGCTCTTTTTTGACGTTTTTTCTCGCCTAATTATTGTAAGAGAGGCCTCGACATTTGAATGAAAACATTTTATTGCATCGAAATTAATATTCCTTTGAAGTTGCAATTTTCGTTTTTATGCGGTTATTGAGTCAAGCAGGACATTAGTATCACAGTAAAAAAAGGCAGCCGAATAGGCAACATCAGAAATGCAGAATGATACAACTGTACACAAGTTTTTTGGGACACAGTTTTTCCAATGGGACCCCCGTTTTCTGATGGGACCCCCGTTTTCTAATGGGACCCCCGTTTTCTGATGGGGCCCCCGTTTTATCTTGGGACCCCCGTTTTCTGATGGGACCCCCGTTTTCCTTTGGGACCCCCGTTTCCGTACAGAGCCCATTTCTATTATTTATTACGTCAGGCATTGTTGCTCACGTGAGGATGGATGACGAAGCAGAGTTGAAGAAGCTAAAATGACGATCCGCTTGTGTTTTATCTTGCCCAAAAACACCCAGATCCGATATTCTTGGCCGTTTTCTCGTGAAGCCTTTGTTCGGCTCGCTGTTTACCCGGATACATGTGATCTGTGCACGGGAAAGCACAGCATTCCTTTGGCTTGGAAATGGTGTGAAAACGAAACTTTCTGCTATTTCCCACAAATCGTGAATTCTTATCTCCTGACGCGATAATTCTGAGAGACAAATTGGGAGTACGGTAGGACGGAGGCGCCTTCCACGCTCCATTTGCATATTGAGAGCGGGAAGAAACCCACGAACTGGTAGGCGATTCTAGGATCGGTGAGCACAGCCGTCATGGCGCAGAGGTAAGTTTCAGGTTTAGGTTCGCAGCGGTCGAGGGTTGGCCATGCACTTTCTAATGCCGGATTTTTAGGAGTTACGGTGGGCTATCTCACCATGGTGTGGGCCCTCTAATTTCGTTTTCTATCTATCTGGAATGATGTGAAAGTATTGGCGATAAATCCCCCTTGGGCTGGAACTCTTCATAAGAAGCAGACCACCAATGGTTGCCGATCGCTCTCCTCCTCGCTAAATTATCATTATATTTTTTTCGACATTTTATAATTGTATTATTTATGTTTATACGAGCTGTAGAGATGAACGAGCAATACAGTATTATTGCTAAGTAATTTGTATTATTACTAGGTAATATTTGAGGGTGCTGCCGGTAGGTCCGGACATCGATATCTTAGACCAAAACTTTTTTTTTTGCGGATGCCCCAGCACTGTTTGGGCCATTATATAAATATCCCAAACTTCACATATTAGAAAAATTGAAAATTTCACATACTAAAATCCTATTTTGATCGATATTCATCAAGACGTAGCGAAGCAGATCAGCATGAGGTACAATATATTTATGCAGAAAAAAATCTCCACTTCCGCGTGAACAACTTCCAAAATCTGGCACCCACGCGTGATAGAATTCAATAACGCGTCAATATACGCTATTCTGCCACATTCTGGCAACAATAATTCTGCAGAATCAAATTTAGAGTGATATTTTGTTCCGTGTTCTCGCGTCATTCGACCACAACTTCCCTGTATGTTGAATGAGCTTTTCCACGCAAACAGGGAATATCAAAATATAGTTCGTGCATATAAAAAGCTAACTGGTCAAGAGCTTGTCAGTTCTTTCGCATTAGGTGCCTGCAACCATCCGAATGACCTCTTCCGACCTGTCCTTGTTTTATGTCCCATCTTTACAGGTAATAATGTCACGTATCCTTCCCATCCTCCTCATCGCTTCTCTTGCGGTTGCCGTTTCATCACTTACAGTCACGAGCATTCCACCACTAATCCTTACTATGCTGAACAATCTTGCACGTAAGTTCTAACTGATTTCGCCCATCCCTCGAGTGGCGAGAGCGTGTGCAGAATGAAGATCGGCTCACAATTCAATAATGTGCAAGATTTTTTGAATCCGCTGTAATAATGAACCCTCTTTTCCTTTCCATTTCAATCATATATCATTTGCAGAGAGCATCATCGCACAGGCGCTGACTGTCCCTCTTAATATCTCTCAATGTGCCGCAGCTAAGGTTCGCTTGAAAATATTCAAATAATTGAAAATTCGTCTCTTCATTTCGCGTGCTCTCTCGTGAGAGGCGATCGCGAGGGTGCGAAATGCTGAGACGAATGCAATTTTTTCAAACGCCAAAAATTACGTTGCAAAAAACTTGAAATTTGACGATATTATGCAGATCGCGATAATCCTAGCCTCATTCAACGATTTGGTCGAGGACATTGTTGAAGATCTTCCGGTACGGCGGAGAATATTCAATTTTGATTTTATTAAAATATGTTATAAAAATAATTTATATATATAATATTTTCAGAACGAGATCACCCTGTCCAATCTCCCAACATGGATCAGCCGTTCGTTCGTTCAACTATTTTATATAAAGCGCCAACGCTTTTGATAAGATTAAAGGAGGAGTATCATGAAAAATTTGTTGATGTTGATGAGAAGATGATCTGATTGGAATCGATAGAATGATATTAGAAAGCCGAAGTTTGAAATTTGCACTTCTATTCTGGGACGAGATATCCGCGTCCGAAGTAGGTCAGATCAGGGAAAAAGCTGCGAAGAATTCAAATATTTACTGCAGCGCAAGGGGGGGGGAGGTTGATCAACAATGAAAGGTCATCGTTGTCACGTCCACTATTGATTGGGGCGAAGAAGGTGTTTTTGTTTGTTCCCGCAGGTTGTTTCCAACGAAAAAATCGAAACTCCTCCTTGGAAATTGGCCAAAAAGGTGCTTGGCAATTTTTCAGAAATTTTCAAGATCCTGCATATCCACATTTTGAACTTTGAAAGGTCATGATACTCCTCCTTTAATGAGCTATCGTATGTATAAGGGACGTCCTTCAGTAGATCACTGCTAGACCATGCTGTAGCTAGATTATTTATCGCCACATCAAACTCAATGTCCAAATTTGTTATATCTGAAATTCGGTTTTTTTTTCAGAGGAAATCCATGAAATCCAAAATGCTACTGATTTCATCGACCCCACCTGCTTCATTAATGTCGCGGTAATTTATATTTCTACCTTTCGGCCTTTCGTGTTATTACGATATTCACTGTAGATATCTCGTATCATTCCAAGAAACGCTAACTAATCTTCAAAATTTCCAGGAGCAAGAGATCATCGGTACCTTCGAGATAATGGCTCAGGGTTACATGGTGAGTGTTTTTAAAATGTTTTATTGTTGTTTTCTTTTGCTTTGTTGTATTTTGTTCAAGTCAAAATTTTGTCGTTTACAGGCAACCCTCACACTCATCCTTTCCGTCGTAGGCTTTCTCGGATAAGCACAGCAATGATTGGCAAAGGAAGAGAAGGCTCTCCTCATTTCACGCTTATCTCTGATATTATTTGATGAATAGCGTGTTATGTAACGTTTGCGCTCTTTCTTTGTCTTTTTCACTACAACGATAAATATTTGCCGGCACATATTCAAACCTTACCTTCGAATACCTTATTTCTTCCCTACCTTCCTTCCTCTTAACTTATTGTGCGCTTGACATGCTCGCAAGCTCATTGTGCTTTTGTTAGATATGTAGCTATTGATTATCTGGGAGAGAAGAACGGAAGATCAACGGTGGAGGAGAGCAGGTAGATTACTCCCCGGCTTTTTCTCAACTCCGCCGAACGATAATTTCACGATACCTTCGTCTACCAAATATATTATATATGAAATGAAGGCCTAAAACATTGAAAATCTCAGCATTTCTCTGTCTCTCTCTCTTTCGAATAGGTTTGGTGTCATAAGGAAACTACATCTTATTTTATTGCATTGTATCATATTATATTGGAAGTTCTCCTTGTAGGAGAGAGAATCTGGAAAAATAGCCCATTCCCCGAAATTGGACTCGGATCTTCGATTCCGGAATCCGATCATAATATTGACTTCATGAATCACAGTTTGTGTTACAATATACATAGAAGAATCGGTATTAAATTTACCAGAACTCGGAATAAATGAATGAAAAAGGAAAATATACTTCGCATCAACCTAAATGGCCATATCGAAGTTGATACACTCGATTTTAATCTTAAAAGACTCGATTTCCGTTGAAATAGATAATAACTGAAAACGCGAGCTTCCATTAGTGCCAACACACAAATACAAATTTTTTGGGAGACAGTTATTCGGGATAGGGAAAAATTTTTGTTAACCAGCAAATGGCTGCAATAAGCTCCCCCCTCCCATTCACCAACATTTCCTGCAGATAAAACTTCATTATTGCTTCCGTGTTACCATGTTATTTCCCGATTTGCAGGCTCCGCAATTGCAATCGTCGCCTGCAACATCGAGATTATAGTGAATTCCTTCTCGTCACCATCGACAATATCGGACAACAATGTACCTGTGCAACGGAGGCTCACTGCAAAGTGTCATGTCAGCTAGTCGTCATACTCTCCTCGTTTGAGCGTCTCGAAATACGGGTTGCTGTCTCTTCAGGTGAAAAAACCTCAAAAAGATCGCATTATTTGCATTCATCCCCAATCCCCCCTTTTACGTTTGCAATCAGGATGTCTATTCTTTGCAGGGACATGATGCCTCTTCGACAGCTCGTTTTCGTCTCCTTCTGGGGTGCAATCAGTTCCGTCCCGCAGAAATTGCTCACAATCACTCCTCCTTTGCTTCCGCCAACACAGAAAGCCATAATATATGAAGTGGCCAATATTCTCGGTAAGAGAATTTTTTATTTGATTATTTACGAATGTATTATTGATGCAGGAAAGTATCCGACGTATTTAAAAGCTTATAGCTGCAACAGCGATGAGGTTTGTCCATTTTCAACGAAATGAGCAATTAATTTAAGGTTCGAGAAATAGAAATCGCAGTTCGTCATTTCGAGTACAAACTATATTATCATCTGAACGTAAGATATCACAAAATGATGAACAGATCAAATTCGAAAAGCATCGAAATTTCAGAAACTGGCGCACCATCCCAATTTATCCCGCGCCTTAACAGGTAAGTGTTTGGTTTTCTTGAAATTGTTTAATTTTAACGCTGAATGAAAACGTTGAATACGGTATTACTGTTACCTTTACGTTAACATGCGATATTTCAGCCGACTTCTGTTACCTAGCAGACACCATCACTAGCGATGGGACTGGGAGATGTGTTTACTCTCCGGTACGATATTTATTTTCTAGAATTATATTATATTTATATTTTATGAAACATTTTCAGATCGCAATTCCTAACTCTTTTGAGGGACAAATTTACAAAGTAATCAATCTAGGCTACGCCTTTAGGGTAAGCTTACAATTAATAACAAATGAAACCAATATTACATTCAGAACTCCACCGGCGTGCTCGATTGCAGGTTACTCACGGGCGAATAATGCTTTGTCAATTCGTGTTTTCTTTCATTTTGCTTGAATTATAATCTCTGTTCTTTTCCCTGTATCAACCATCGTGATTAGCAATCATCCATTATCGATATTAGAATTGTGTAATTTGACTTCGCTAATGTAGTTGGATTGTGACTGAGCCACGCAACCGCGCGCGCCTTTTTGAATATTAGGAAAAAAATGTAAGAGAAAATTATGCACTATTTACTCCGAATACAGCCTTGGTTGGTCGCTTATCAAAGAAGGATCTTTATCAAAATAATATAGACACGGCCTTTGAGGAGTTCTGTAAAGTATTAAATGAGAGAATGGTGAATAAAGTTGGATAGATCATTTCCTCTTAGCGGAAGTATTTCATCATTTCACACTGGCATTCTTCTCCCTTCATCTTGCTGAGATTGCCATGTCTTCTCTGTGCGAAGAAGCATTCCAGGCTGAGCTGAAGAAATAATTTTGAAATTCACTAAGATTAAAGAAATTAATAATAAATCAAAACACGGAAAATTGGAAAACAAATTACTTACTAGTACAGCATATCCGCCAACGAGGCAGGCGACGACGATTGGAGCCACGATCATGATTCTGAAATAATAAATAATTATTTTAAAAATTTGTGATATGATAATGCGATAAATAGAGATTCGAGTAAGTGTTGAACTGATTCTGCTGATATCTTGTGAATATTTTTATGAGCTCTGAAATTGGAAGCATCCGATATTTGAGAATAGCCGGGAGGTATTTTGATGATATCCATCACAGAAATGATAACAGTCACATGAAAAAATCGAATCTGTGTTTTACAGCGGTAATTCACTAACAACTTTAAACAAAGACGTGATACCGGAAAAAATTTTGTGCCTCGAGTACAACAGAAGAGTATTTTAAAATTTTTATATCAATAAGTAGTAAAATTAAAATATTATTCAGTTCCAACATTGTTTAACAAAAAAATTGTGAAAACATGTCAAATGGCAGGACGAAAGAGTGCTTCTGTAAGCGCTGATGCCGTGAAAAATGTTGAAACATAATCATCAATGACAAATATTTTATCAATTCACTTTGGGGATATTTCTGATCTGAGTCTATTCTCAGAAAAAAATGTGACAGTCTTATGTAGTTGCTGTTAATGAGCCAACGATTCACTGCTTCCATTTCAAAGAAAATTATGGGCGATTGTTGAGAGATTTCGTAAATAAGCTTTAACAATTCATTGTATGAAAGAAGGAGGTACTACTTGTTTGAGTAGTACATTTGCCAAATGAGATCAGTAGAATAATCCTCTTCATCTTCATTAGTAATAGAGGAAGTTTGCCTCCTGATCTCGCGCTGACGTTCTTCTTCCTTCATTCTTCTGTTAGTGCGGTGTATACTGCACAAGGTGAGTGAGAATCCTACGCCGACCTGAATTGATTCTTCTTTAAATCACATTTGATCATATTCAATATAAAAACACCTTTTTGCTTTCATTACAAGTCGGTGAAAATATCCAACGGTGAGTATTACCATTGCAGTTATTATTAGTGATTTTCAGAATACAAGAGCTTACAACTACAGCGTAGCAGCCGGCGAAGCAAACCGTGAAGATCATGATTCTAAATTAAATAATATTAAAATAATTAAAAAAATAACGATATGGAGATATAATAATAGTAAGTACGAAAGTGAGGAACTGGTGCTGGTGATATCTTATGTATGGCTATTTATACTATTTAGTATGTTATTTATACGCTCTGAAATTGGAAGCTTCCGATCTCGTTTTTGAGAACAGCCAGGAGGTGTTTGAATGATAGCAATCTCAGCAATGACAAAATAACATGAAAAATTCAAATATGTGAAGTTTTACAGCCGTAAAAAAACTTTGTGCCTCGAGTACAACCAACGATTATTTTCAATTTTTTATGTAAAGGATTTTTTCAAAGGCATTGTTTAACAAACAATTTCAGAAAACTTGACAGAATGCAGGACGAAAGAGTGCTACTGTAAGCGCTGATGCCGTGAAAAATGTTGAAACATTATCATTTATGACAAATATTTTATCAATTCACTTTGGGTATATTTCTGATCTGAGACTATTGTCAAAAAATAAATGTGAAAATCTAAATTGCTGTGTATGAGTCAACAATTCACTAACAACAATTCCTCCATTGCAGAGAAAATATTCGAGATTGATAAGAGATTATTGAAATAACTTTATCAATTCACTGTATGAACGAAGGGAGTACTTATTTATGAGCTGCACAAGCGCGAAAAGAGATCGGTAGACTGTTTATATCTTTCTTAGAATTATCACAAGTACTTCAAGATCTCACTCAAACATTCTTCTTATTTCGCTCTGTTGATATCGTTGTAGGTTGCGAAAGAACATGCATTCTAAGCACATCTGAAATGATTCTTTTTTAAAAATTTAAGTATTATCCAATCGACTAAAAATCAAGAAAAATCCTATTGATTTCATTTCGGCGAGAATATATGCAACAGTGAAAAATACTATTGAAATAATCATTAGTGATATTCGTGAATACTCAAAAAGCTAACCAGTGTAGCGGTCCATACGGCGAAGAAAGCCATGGCGGTTAGAGCCATGATGATTGGAGTCGCGATATGATTCTAAAAAAATAATAAAATAGGGTAAAAAATGCGATATGGAGAAAGTAAATAACTGGTACGGGTCATACTTGGGTGCGAATTTATAGAGACCGAAATTGGAAGCATCCGAACTGTCAACTAACACGATCACGCATCCGATATTATAGTATAGTATACATTACTTTAGAAGACTTGCCCGGAGGTATGATATTTCTCCGGATGATTCTTCCGCAATCAGCAAAGAATAATAAAGAGCCTTCTATGTTCACCTAATATATTCTTGTTCGAATGGAAATCGTGAATGTGCATTCAATTTGAAATCAGTATTCGTCATAAAAATGTTGCATCGTGAAATCTTTACAAAAATTGGTTTATTCAAATTTATTTATTTCCATTCAAATAGGCGTAATGTGTCAGCAAATTAAGCGAACGAGAACTCTTCAATTCTTTAATGCGCACTGTTATTGATGACACTGCTTGTTCAAAGCTTTCATAATTTCCTTGTGTCTTCGGTATGCCATTAATGCGTTGAACATTAACTGAAAAAAATTATTAATAATTATTAATTAAATTCAAATATCTTACACATCCTGTCCAGATCCCAAGAAGTGTTACGGTAACAGCGAGACCCATTGTGATGGAATTACTGAAGAATAAAAAAAAATATGTTCGAGAGAACAGCCGTAGAATATGAACTATTCTTCACTGAGAAACACTTTAAAAAAAGCGTTTAGTACCATTTTATAATGCAATTCAAGAATTGCCAGAAGGTATAGGTATCAGCAATCCTTGTTTGAAAATCTGTAATTTAATCAAACATGTACTAATCCTAGCCAAAATGTATACCCAATGAATTTTTCAAAAGTTATTTATATTTGCAATGCTTGTTTTACAGAAAAATTCGTTTAGAAGAGTTTATTCAACTAAAAAAATGGCTTCCAAGCAACTGATGCACAATAAATCAAGATCCACGAAAGATTCGAAAACAAAAATTGCGCCGTTTATTCTATTTTATCTTGCTGTAGACAAGGAACGTTCGGTCCTCCTCCCTCCATCTTCTGTACCTCTTGTGTCTTCTGTACGCGCTGATCGAATTGTACAGAAGCTGCAAATATTAAGGCTTCAACAATGAAAAATGATAATTACAGTACATTTTCGCGCACAACACACACTCGAGCATCCATTTTCCACTCCATCAGCTACATCCGTCAAACACCACAGAATTTCAAACGAAGAAACTGCTATATTTTCAGGTGGGCTTACATAACTGGCGTAGCCGGCAACCACACCGAACAGGATGACGGTTGCCACACCCATAGTTCTGAAACGAGTAATACATTGAAACAATCGCAAAAGTTAGAGGCAAATGAAACAGCATAACATAAAAAATGCCAAATAATGATCACGAAATGCACTCAATATGCACCCAGTCATGTCAAAAATTTGGAGGCGGGGCTGAAGGTGCGATACTGAGGGCATCGGTCCAAGGCTTGCCACAGGGTGCGCTGAAACGTAGGCCGGCTTAAGCAAGCGTAAAAAATATAATTAAAATTATTGTAAACGTGGATAAATTTTTATTGATAAGTGAAATATATTTACCCATACACAATGACGACTAGAGATGAGAGAGGAAGAGGGAAGAGTGCCCGGTGTGACGCGGAATGAAATGAACTCTTCCGGAAGAGAGAGAGGGGGGATTAACTCTTCCGGAAGAGTGGGAAGAGTAGGAAGAGTGGCAGAGTGGGAATGTGGATTTCGATCGTTTGACGTCTAGATACTGACTCTGTGGACTTTATATTTGCATATTTGTCACTAATTAGCGTGTGATACTAGTCGCGCAGTGTTTCGACCTTAAATTATTCGTATTTGATCATGTTTCGAGGGCAATTTATACCACGATATGTGTTTGAACTTACGTTACGACATTTTTAGGGTTTGGGATGAGTGCTAAGTCCCAAATCTTCATTTCGATCTCGATTAACACATGCTAAGCCGAACTGATCATCGTTATGTTTACAACGCCCATTGTCAGACCTAAGCCATGGAAAATGGTCTTAAACCACTTCTAGAAAATGTTTATTCAAAAACCACGTCCATTGACCCAAAAATTCAGAAGCCATTTGATCGAAAACACCCCATTCCCACTCTACCACTCTTCCTACTCTTCCCACTCTTCCGGAAGAGTTAATCCCCCCTCTCACTCTTCCTTTCCATCTCATTCCTCGCCACACCGAGCGGCAGAGTCTTCCTCCTCCTCTTCCTCTCTCATCTCTAATGACGACCAAACTCCGTTTCGGATAAATTCCTTAGTATTTGAGCGTAATAATCTGAGGGAATAAATATGGAACTGAATCGGCAGCCTTCCAGCAACTCCACAGCGAGTTCGTGCATACGACTTGTTCACAAAGATAGTCGGGCGAGTAGAAATGAATAACGCAGGTTGACCTTTTGGGGGACGAAATTTGTCTGTTTGGAGCATGTCGAGTGTAGCGTTTGTTATAGTATAATTCACACGCCGCCGTCTCTCTGCATCATACTACTGGCTTGCGGATACAGTTTATCATTCACGAAAAAATCGGTCTCGATAGAAATAAAGATTTATTGGCTGCCGCATCATGGATACTGCTCAGTGATTATGCCCATCCACTACGACTCGTCCCTCCGCCACGGCCTTCACGAAGGCATCATGTCTTCGCTGCTTCAGGATTGACAGCAGGAGAAGCTGAAAGATCAAAGATCAATACAATGAATTCAATTAGTAAAATAAACTCACATATCCAGCCCACCCGCCGATGACAATGACCGGCACAATGGCGATGGCCATTACCCTGGAAATTATTTATATTAACAGTATGATCATAATTATTGTATAACAGTTAATAATTATTAAAAACAAAGATAATTGTGAAAAAAATAGTCTATTTCAAGGTTTTTGCTCGTCAGCTGAATTAACTGCCCCGAGAAGGGTGAGTAAACTTCAGAGACCCGTACATTCTGGCCTATTGAATGCCATCCCAGCGCAACCAGAGGGAACTATCGCATCCGATCTGTGTTGAAACTAACTGGCGAGTGATTTATCAGTGCGTTCGCCTAAGAATCGCCACTTTCTTAAAAAATCCGTACAGCAAAAAATGACTCGTTGATTTTTTCACATATTTCGATAGCCCTAAAGGTCCTCTATCGATTTCAGTCATTTTCAAGTGCCTGCGATCTTAATTTGCTTAATTAAGGTAGGTCAAAGTAAGACACTTTTTAAGGTTTTTCTAACATAAAAGAGAGCGATGTTTATCAAATTGGCTGAAAATCGGGCTCCGGGGGTATTTTCATGCGCTAAACACGCCTGTGCACTTTATTTTTCATAATTCCAAAATTTGCATATTCATGCAAATTTCAATCGAATTTTTCTCGAAAACGAGGAAATATACTATTCCAATTTTTTGATATGTTGTAGCCATTGATCAGAGCTCTGCAATGCGCCCGGTCTCGACTCGTGGTTAGTGTGTCTTCGTAGTTAAATCATCAAAAAACGCTAAAGTCCTAAACGAGAAAAACCCTCATTTCACCCTCTTTTCCACTCATTTTGCGTGATTTAGAGCGCCCGTGCGGCGTGAAATTATCAAATCGTCTCATTTCACGCCGCACTGGCGCCGTAAGTGACACAGAATGAGAGGAAAAGAGAGTGAAATGAGGGTTTTTCTCGTTTAGGACTTTAGCGTTTTTTTATGATTTAACTACGAAGACACACTAACCACGAGTCGAGACCGGGCGCATTGCAGAGCTCTGATCAATGGCTACAACATATCAAAAAATTGGAATAGTATATTTCCTCGTTTTCGAGAAAAATTCGATTGAAATTTGCATGAATATGCAATTTTTTGGAATTTTGAAAAATAAAGTGCACAGGCGTGTTTAGCGCATGAAAATACCCCCGGAGCCCGATTTTCAGCCAATTTGATAAACATCGCTCTCTTTTATGTTAGAAAAACCTTAAAAAGTGTCTTACTTTGACCTACCGTAATTAAGCAAATTAAGATCGCAGGCACTTGAAAATGACTGAAATCGATAGAGGACCTTTAGGGCTATCGAAATATGTGAAAAAATCAACGAGTCATTTTTTGCTGTACGGTGGGGTGGCGACTCTTAGGCGAACGCACTGTTATCCTTGGCAGAGGGGAAATCAGACAATGAACAAAAAGTGAAATAGTATCGTTTCAAGTACGTGTGTGAAGCCAAAAAAATGATCTGTATCGAATTTTTGAATTCACATATTATTGTGTGGTACTTGAAGAACGAAGAATTTGCAGTAGACTTTATCAAGAATCGCATAGCATCTCATGAGATAGATAAGTGAGCGGAAAATCGCTAATGTAAATGGCACAAGTACACTCGATCTTTCGACACGGCTTTCATGTATGCGTTGTGTGTTCTGAACGTGTAGAAGCAATTGAAGAGCATCTGAAAATTTGAAATTACACATACGTTTGAAATAATTGACTCACGGAAACACCAAAGATGCCGAGCGTAACACCGCACACAACGAGACTCATGATATTCTGAAAAAAGCGAGGAGTAAGCTCGAAATGGTAGACACGATGTGAAAGCGGAAATGCAAAATAAATTATAATGGAAGGAATGACAATTTGCGTCGTTTCGTCAGCAAATCACTTGGAACGGAACGCGATTGAGTAATCCATGCCGCAGGGTGTTCATTCACGCAAGTTCAAAGAATAAAAATATTATTCCAGTTAAGAGGGAAAATGTACGAGCAAATGTTTATCGATGTTTGGAAATAATAAAAACAAATTCAATAACAAAGAAATTTCGCGACATCATTCCAATAGTTTCCTGTCGGTTCCCATTCTTGGTTGATTGTGTTCGCACGCCCGCTTGTACACCTTCAATTGAAATGCATTTCTAAAATTGTACTTAAAATAAGCGACCGTCAGTCTTACATTTCTTTTGTGAGAGATGGAGCATACGACCAGAAGAAGGATGAGAATTGAAGCGAAAATCGTCACGATCGTGAAATTCAGTCCATTCTTGCTCGTTCGCATCTCACTCTGATGCAGCGCCTGAATAGAATTCATTGTATGCAATTAGGGTTGATCAAAACAAGTAGAGTATGCCGAGGATTGGAATTACAGACTCGACCGAAGTCAAATCACTAGAGTCGCGACGGCTATCAACTAGGATTCATTTTTCAACTGGATGCAAATCGCACCATTCCTTGAGGAAGGATGAGAGAGCGGTCATCCTTCCGGAAGGATGGCCATCCTTCCGGAAGGATTGAATATTAGGAGCACTGTTTTTGGCAGTTTTGAGGGAAGGATACTAAGGAAATGAGTTAGTTAGTAAACTGAGGACCTTCTAAATGCTTTCTGCATACATTTTAGGAAAAATTACGTTTAGTCAGAGAGAACTAGAGTTAAGCGCTGTTTTAAACAGTCTAGCTCCTATAGAGTCTCTAAATAGCTCCATTCGCATTAAAAATGAATGCAAATCACTTCAAAGACGCTCCATTTAGACTATCTTCGTCTTGCCAATAGTTCCCTAAGACTTAGAGCCCATAAACTCCATACTCCCCCTCTATCCTTCCGGAAGGATTCTCACCCTTCCTCAAGGATGACCGCGCTCTCCCATCCTTCCGCAAGGAATAATTGAACGATTTGCATCTCCATCCTTCCTCTCCCCTTGAATCATTGAATTGTCAACCCTACTATCAACCCTCCTCGATATTTATGAAAACACGTACTTGCGGTGCTAGCGTCGCTGCAGACGTAGTAGAATTGGAAGACAATTCTGGCTCATGCGTACCAGAAGGCAGTGCGGTTGATGTTGCTGCTCAAGGAAATCATAGACTTTTTTTATGATCGCTTCATCAATCGCCCTATTCTGTCTCCGATCAAAATTGCAAAATAGCAATTTACAACAATTTCATCATAACATCCTTAACTCGCACCTTCTTTCGACAGCAACCAGAACTTCGTCTCCGGCCCTGGTTTCATCACTAGACCAACTGTTCCATCGCTTTTTGCTCGCAACCAGGATCCATGCGCACTTTGAAACGACCAAGAGCCGTCCTATGAATATTATGTTAAGTTCAAGATGACTTTTTTCAGTGTTTGCTACCTCATTCTTGAACGCTCGCCAATGCTCGTTGCTAAATCCAAAATTGTGCCGAATCATCACTGATCCATCACGGTACGCGCTCAAGAAGGCTTTGCTATCGCATTTTGGCTTGATGTAAATCTGAAATCTTGTTTTTATGAGTGAAAACACGCATCAAAGAAACTAATGTCCCCCGTATTCTCCGAAGGACCTCCGTTTCTGGACCTATATCGCCCATTTCTTAAAAATTGTATCGTGCGTTTGAAATACTCACAATCAGCAAATGAGATGTGCTGTTTAGCGAGCTATTGATTGTCTGGGAGAGAGGAGGGAGGAAGGAAAGGGGGAGGAGGACGCTTGATCTACCGCCTCCTCCCGGCCTCTTCCCTTTTCCGCCCCTCGAACGTTCGTCAAAGGTTAGATACGAGTGGAATGAAAAATACTCTCACGATAATGAAACGAAAATGAATGAATGAATACATTGTATCTTACCAGCCGCCCATCAAGCTCGATAATCCATTGATCGCATCCGCCACATTCTGAAGCCAAATTTACGCCGGTATCATCAGTTTTGCGCAGAAAGTTGGCGTAGGCCGTCTTGATGCAATGCTCTCCAGCTGCTGCCTCTGTGTCGCCCTATGCAATAGCAGTTTGCTTTTCACATTTCCTTGATGCTGGCATATTTAGGACTCCTTGAAACGATATGGTGTGTTGTGGTTCCTAATTGTGCCATCAGCAATTATAGTTGATTTAAAAAAACTAACTCTGGGATAGGATAGTTGATGCGAGTAGAAGGACCATTCTGAACACATAATTTGTTTGATATGCATTTTAAAAAAATCACAGGAAAATACCTCCTCTGGATTCCAACCAGAAGTTCTTTGACTCGTCCGTAGTATCGTTGGTGGTGCTAATGGTTCCGTTATCATCGACACTTAGCCATCGTCCAATCTGCCATTGATTTTATAGTTAGAGTATACGGAAAATAATGAAGCTAAATCGCTAAAAGCACACGAATTAGTCTACCATACCAGAGCACTTTTGAATGACCACGACCCGTCCTCATTTTTGGCGGGTGTCCAAAGCCTCTCCTCAAGGCCCGGCCAAGTCGTGAGATGGACTGATCCGCCCTCATTCACGATCAGAAACTTAAACGCCATCCACTCCGGTTTTAGAGCCACCTGGATCATTAGTTATTATAATCATGTCATGAATCGTGGTATTATTTTGCACGGCAAGTTACGCAAGAGGGAAATGAATCTGAAACACACGCGTCGCATGACCGCTTTCCCGCGCATTTTTCATTCAAATTTTCGTGCCAAGGTTACTTAACTAGAAATCGACGAATTCGCCTTTCGTTTCAACTTGGCGTGAGAACTGGACGAATTTCAGTAATTTTATTTAGCACACATTGTGGAATGACCATTGGGGAGTTCATTGGTGAGTCGTTTACGTTGATTTGAACTGCTCTGTGAAAGTTTTACAAGGTTGTACACGACATACAAAGTTTCAAATTTTGAATTTGACTTCGTTTTTCGAATTCGCTGCTCTCGATTTGTATCTTTTTCGACCTAATTTTGGTCACGTATTCATTTCCCATAGTAGAAACAATTACCATAGGTTTTGGACGAATACTGAATTGCTAGGCAATGAACTAAGGGCTGGGTTAAAATCGGCGAAAGCGAAAAGGGGCGGAGTCAGCGAGTAAAGCGTCGCGTTTCAGTTGCGTCGCGTGTGTTTCAGATTCACTTGTAACGTGCCGTGTTTGAAAGAAATTGAATAAAATGCAGACAAAAAAAACAAAAGGCATGCAATGGCAAGCGATATGCTACTAATTGATTGCTAGTTTATTGGCAAAAAATTGTAAGATGTTTACATTCATGCCGTAGTACTCGATGTACCATCGCTTCTCGATGTCACATTGATCGACCACCTCCAAGGTCCACGGATTGAAGGGAATGCTGTGACGAAGATCCCGACCTCGCGTACGTGCCAAGTACGTGCCATGGGCGGATTTGAGGCAGGCCAGTCCTGCGATAGCGATATTTGTTTAGCCAATGCTGCGAGAAAACAAAAAATTCTACCTGCTACCGTGTTGCCGGCAATATCAGAAGCGTCTGGAGATTCATCCTCGAGACTTACACGAACGAGAAAGAGTACTGCGTAAAGTGTCACGAATCGCATGATCGCACGAGAGTAGACGGCAACAGGGTAAAATATAGAGGAAGAGGCGAAGAAAAAGAGTGATCACTACATGATCGAATTAGTGCGGTCAACCATGAACGTTCACAAATTACGCGGAATGCCGAGGATGATCAGAAATTCCCATTATTTTTGCGATATAATTCTTCCCAACATATTCGTATACGTACTGCCCTAGAGGCGTATTTTTATTATCACTGCATATTCAAATTGAACTCTGAGCAATCGTAAGGCATTTATTACACGCGATTCTTGTATTTTTGTAGTGCTTGACTAGTACATATTTAATTTGGGAAATCAATAACACTACATATTTCACTTTATTTTTTCTTCTGTGACTACATCAAGCTGAACAATCGAAATCGGAGCCGCATGGACGAAGTTGGCAGGCGTATGAATTAGAGTTCTTCAGAGGATCCGTGCAAGGAGCCGAGAACCTGCAAAATGCGATCTTATTTTTTTCCTAACTTTTTTCCGAATGATAAATCATCAAGTTTTAGGGAAATTTGTCAATATTACACAATCTATTACAACTAGGGGAATTTCGATATTTTCTCGGCGACAGAATCGAGCAGTTAAATTGGATTAGCGAGAGTCGAATTCATTCTTCATTCTTCACTCGCAAAGCGACCGCGAGCGGCCTACGGCCGCTCGTTCACGATATCTGTGTGGAATTCGGCATCTCCTCTTTTTTGATCGCATTTGCGCCGATCAGATCGAGTGCCCTCATGCATGCCCTAGAGCAACACGATCATCATTTTTTATACTTTTTAAAAATAATTAATTTTTTAAAGTGATGAACATCTTCATTCGAGTGTCGGGTGCGGGAATCTCAGCGAGCGGATTATCACGGGCTCCGCATTTAAGTACATCATATGTTTTCAGTGAAACTCATTCGATTTTCACCAACAATTTCCTAAAATTTCTTGAAAAATGTTCAATGAAATGTAACTTTTTTCCACGAGCTGTTCTATAGAAACCCCCACACCCGTGATATTGTCGAACGCTATGTGTACCGTCTAGTCTATTCCTTGATAACACGCGTGTCACGTAAGAATCGAATAAAATCAGGAGTGGTTGTTCACAAATCATGACCTATATATATTAATGCATTTTTGGACACTCCATAGGGTCCCTCACAAGATTGCGTCGAGCTTTGTTCGATATTTTTGTTTTCAGCGATGTCAGACGACGTCAAACTTTTTGAGAGCCGAAAATCGCCAACTTTGGAGGGCTGTAGCTCAGCCCAGAGTGATTTTGGTGCCTACTTTGCTCAGAGATGAAATGTTTCAAATTGTCAGGAGAATACGCCTGTCAGTTGGGCCAACTATTTTAGCCTTGGGTCAAACTTTTGCCAAACTGTCTAAAATCGATCATAAAAATTTTCTACCGTAATCTACAGTAATCTACCGTATCCCTGACTACGGTATCGCGGTTGTGTATCGTGAACTGATTTTTTTGTTTTTCGTTCTAAAAATTCGTGCTTTGTGCCAACATGTATAGTTCATCGAGGAATTTTTTTTGGGTACCTTACCGTAGCCTACCGTACCCATACCGTAACCCAGTTCGGCGTGTCACACATTTTAGCCTTGGGGCGCACTTTTGCCAAATTGTCTAAAATCGATAACAAAAATATAATCTACAGTACACTATCGTAATCTAGCCTACCGTACCCTTACCGTAACTCAGTTCGAAGTGTCACACATTTTAGCCTTGGGGCACACTTTTGCCAAATTGTCTAAAATGGATAACAAAATTATTCTACCGCAATCTACAGTAACCTACCGTATTCCTGACCACGGTATTGCGGTCGCACATCGTGAACTGGCTTTTTTCCCATTTTTCGTAAATAAAAATATTTTCGATCTGGCATGCATTGATCATCGAGGTGGTATTTATTTTGAGGATTAATATTTTTTCTACTGTAGTCTACCGTACCCTAACGTAACTGGATTCGGCGTGTCACACATTTTAGCCTTGGGGCACACTTTTGCCAAATTGCCTAAAATCGATAACAACATTATTCCACCGTAATCTACAGTAACCTACCGTATCCCTGACTACGGTGTCGCGGTTGCGCATCGTGAACTAACTTTTTTCTTTAAAATATTGTTTTAGTTCTGGGATACATTGATTTTCGACATGGTATGTAATTTCATGACTTTATTTTTGAGTTTCCGTAACCTTCCGTATCCAGGATCGCTGTGTCAAACCCAGTTTTCTCGGAACACATTTTGTTAAATTATATTTAATCGATCAAAATGTGAGTTTACAGTAACCCACAGTACTCCTAACTGACGTAATTGCGAAAGGGAATCGCGAACTAACTGTTCCCTCTTTTTCGTTTAAATTCGTTGATTTTGCATACATTGATCGCCCAGATGGAATTTAACTTCCCCCGGAAATACGTCCAAATGTTTTTTTTCGATATATCATTATTGCTTTTTGACTACAGTAACATGCCGTATTCTATTTTACCTTTGTTTTTGTCCAAAATTTGTGTTTTCTGATCACAATATTTACCAAACACTGTTAAGCAAAAAATCGCTACAGTAATCGTAGTCCTCATATGATATGTTTTTCACTTTTCCTATTATAAAATCACTTCCTTGTACGTTCATGGGTTTTAAATGTTTTTTCATAACCCAATTGCCGTTACATAACGTATTGTAAAGTATAATCGAGCCCCTCTATGAAGATACCCATTGGATGTCCTTCCATGAGTTACCCGTTGGCCTTTGTTCGATCTGCGTCAATGAACTTCAAGATCGGAATGACCCGGGATATGAGTTACGAAGGTGAGGAGACTTAAACGATCTCTTGATTCAATATTCATTTCCATGACCACGAAAGTATGCTTGGCTGCATTAATATTATTATAAAACACTCAATATTTTGCACTATCGTCGTTCTTTGTTGTTCCTGTAATTTAAATCGCTCTATTTCAGGAGCGAGATGAGAACATTAGTTATCATTCTAGTTCTCCTTCTACCAGTGACAGAAGCAGTGGTCCCAATCATAGGGATAGTTCTTAAGGCTGCGGCGGTTATCATCGGCTCCTCGATACTCACAGAACTCATTTCCAGAGTTAGTTTCTCGTTTACATTGCCATTAACGTTATATATAATTGCAGTTAGCAGATTATATCGAACGAAAGCTGACGGAAAATCCAAAAGTGCCTCCACCTGTTAATACTGAAACAACATCACAGCCTGATGGTTATAAGAATATGTCCTCCATACATAGATTTATTATTTGCAGCCTTCTTAATTGATGAGTTTCAAACCACGGAAAAGGCGGTAGTCCTACCTACTGATGTATCAGAGGAAGAGCTCCAGTCAATTTTGTGGCATATTAACGATGGTTTCTCTTGGGCTCTGTTATTCTATAACTACTCACTATTCAGAAGTTACGAGCACTGTGGAAACGCCAAGCAGCGGTACTGTAGAAAACCATGACTCAGATGAGGAGATAACGGATGAAACTCTCCATGCGATGATGGAACTGATAAAAAGAGGTTAGTTCGCATAGCTTTATTCTGGCCAATAAAAATCGATTTGCAGGGGTTCCTAAGGAAATCGCCTCGGAAATGGTCATCAACAATTGTACAGTAGGAATCAATGTGCCAGTAATCGAAACGGGCAATGACAACAATGATTCGGAAGAGGAGATATCGAATGAAACTCTCCATGCGATGATGGAACTGATAAAAAGAGGTTAGTTCGCATAGCTTTATTCTGGCCAATAAAAATCGATTTGCAGGGGTTCCTAAGGAAATCGCCTCGGAAATGGTCATCAACAATTGTACAGTAGGAATCAATGTGCCAGTAATCGAAACGGGCAATGACAACAATGATTCGGAAGAGGAGATATCGAATGAAACTCTCCATGCGATGATGGAACTGATAAAAAGAGGTTAGTTCGCATAGCTTTATTCTGGCCAATAAAAATCGATTTGCAGGGGTTCCTAAGGAAATCGCCTCGGAAATGGTCATCAACAATTGTACAGTAGGAATCAATGTGCCAGTAATCGAAACGGGCAATGACAACAATGATTCGGAAGAGGAGATATCGAATGAAACTCTCCATGCGATGATGGAACTGATAAAAAGAGGTTAGTTCGCATAGCTTTATTCTGGCCAATAAAAATCGATTTGCAGGGGTTCCTAAGGAAATCGCCTCGGAAATGGTCATCAACAATTGTACAGTAGGAATCAATGTGCCAGTAATCGAAACGGGCAATGACAACAATGATTCGGAAGAGGAGATATCGAATGAAACTCTCCATGCGATGATGGAACTGATAAAAAGAGGTTAGTTCGCATAGCTTTATTCTGGCCAATAAAAATCGATTTGCAGGGGTTCCTAAGGAAATCGCCTCGGAAATGGTCATCAACAATTGTACAGTAGGAATCAATGTGCCAGTAATCGAAACGGGCAATGACAACAATGATTCGGAAGAGGAGATATCGAATGAAACTCTCCATGCGATGATGGAACTGATAAAAAGAGGTTAGTTCGCATAGCTTTATTCTGGCCAATAAAAATCGATTTGCAGGGGTTCCTAAGGAAATCGCCTCGGAAATGGTCATCAACAATTGTACAGTAGGAATCAATGTGCCAGTAATCGAAACGGGCAATGACAACAATGATTCGGAAGAGGAGATATCGAATGAAACTCTCCATGCGATGATGGAACTGATAAAAAGAGGTTAGTTCGCATAGCTTTATTCTGGCCAATAAAAATCGATTTGCAGGGGTTCCTAAGGAAATCGCCTCGGAAATGGTCATCAACAATTGTACAGTAGGAATCAATGTGCCAGTAATCGAAACGGGCAATGACAACAATGATTCGGAAGAGGAGATATCGAATGAAACTCTCCATGCGATGATGGAACTGATAAAAAGAGGTTAGTTCGCATAGCTTTATTCTGGCCAATAAAAATCGATTTGCAGGGGTTCCTAAGGAAATCGCCTCGGAAATGGTCATCAACAATTGTACAGTAGGAATCAATGTGCCAGTAATCGAAACGGGCAATGACAACAATGATTCGGAAGAGGAGATATCGAATGAAACTCTCCATGCGATGATGGAACTGATAAAAAGAGGTTAGTTCGCATAGCTTTATTCTGGCCAGGTATGGGACGTGGCAAATCGATTAGCGTGTCCGGGAGAGAAAGAAGAGAAGAGAGCAGATAGTCTATTATTATTGCATACAGCGAAGGGCACACAATTCGGAATGTCTCCTATCAAATGGTGGTTACGTCTCCTCCTTCTGTTCAATATATGTCTCTGTAGCTATGGATCAGGTACATTATACTTATTAAATTATCTCCGCACGCTGTTTATCATCAGAGCCGGTTAAATGCCGACTTCGATTGAACGAACTGAGTACTATTCGCCCAGAATCTACAGTTAATGGAGAACCTACCGATACGAATAGTTATTATTTCTCTTTGTATTTCGATAATTGTGACGATACTGATCATCCAAAGCTTAGTGGATATTCAATTGCAATTGTTCGTCTAACTGGAGCAGAACATTCTCCTAGACAAATAGCTTTCTTCGACTTGATCCATAAAAGCCCTATTATGAAGACATCAGGAAAATTTAATTGGGTAATTGAGCAAGAGGAAAACGAATAAATGTACGTGATAATTTTAGCGAACGCCAATGAATGTTGTGCAGAATCGAATGTTAATTGGCCGTTTTCCTCCAAATTATGGAAAAGAGCAAGAAGTACTGATAGACTTAAATGAAGCAAAGGCGTCCGTTTTCGACTCTCGTGGACGGTTAGTGAATTAATTAAAAGTAAATATTAATATTTCATCTTAGTATCGACCCGGATAATGATGAATTCATATCGCTTTTTCTTATAATTCACACGGAGAACAGTGATGATCGCCAGTGAGTCATATTTTTTAGGCATATTCCTTGGCATTTTTTTATTGAATTTTCAAAATTTAATATATACTTTATTTATACGTATTCAGAGCAATTAGTCGGCTGCTTTCTATCACAACTAGAAGTAGTTGGCATGGAAATGTGGCTTCTTCTTTACTCTTGTCGAAAGACTTCGATTCGGACTGGGAGAACATCGCATCGAAAACTGTTCAAGCTATTGGAGTGTCTGTATCCCAAACAATTGTCGCAGCTTCTCCGATTATCGCGGGATTTCAACGTACCGTGGAAGAATTTGTAGTCATCATGCTCCCTAATCTTGGAGAAGCAACTTTACTAGACATTCCAATGGAGAGAACAGTCAGAGTATACAATGGTGTATGGATTCTTACAACTCAAGGAACAAGTTCTGCTACCGATGGAAACGGTGATGATCGAATTAATGGCATTGTTGAATTGATCGTTGTCCCGCCTCTATTCGATTGGACAAAGGATTTCCATCCTCAATCGCAAGATTCCATGGATCAATCTGAGAATATGGAGGATCCTCCGAGAAAAGATGCTTCAGAAGACAATCGAGGTTTTGATAATACAAATGTGAGAATACGTAAATATAATTTCAGACAACTCTTTCGGTCCTCCACCGAAACGGAGACGACTTGAGAATGTGGAAGTAATACACATTTACGGTGGAAATGCATATCTGGCAACTGATACTCTTAAAAGAAGCCATTATTTAATGCTAAACTATGATGCTCAGAATTATTTATCTACGTTCATAATTGGAGATCCTCTTGATTTGCAAAGGTAAGAAAAAAATTTCCGAATTTTCAACTCGTTGTGGTATCAGGGAGCGTTCGCTGTCTTCGCGAGTCATATACATTGAACCAGCAAATATGTATCGATTTTATGAAAGTGGTTTTAACGAAGAAATTCCCTACACTATGGTGAGTCTTTTACGGACTTTTAAGTAGATACTTAATGATCCAGACCGATTGTGACCGCGTTTTCGATCTACTCTCATATCTTTTACTCGGAAATTGTGGTCGAGCTGACAATATAAGGGATTTCATTTTAAACAAGATGGACATGGAATACAACGAGGCCGCTGAAATATGGAAGTTAGTTTAGAAAACTAACTGAAACTAACCGCACCAACATTCACATAATTCCACATTATATTTTGCAGTACTCAGAGAGAAAATATTAAATGCTTTAATCTATATGGTCAAGTGACGAATTACATCCCGTGCCACATTACTGTCAGTTACGAAACCTCCCGAGGCCGACGATTCAAATCCTTTTTCTCACGACGTGAGTGCTCAGCTTTTATGTTCTCTTATTTTAAACATATATCATTTTACATACTGTACAAAAATGATATTTTCTATCTAACATATATATTAAGAGGGAATTTTTCGTACCACTTATTCCTCATTTTCACTTTAGAAACTTTTTTTTTAAATATTAGATATCTAGTAGGGTTGGAAGCTCGGCATCGCTTTCGGGATTTACGTACCCTTCCTTCCCTCTCGCCCTCGCTCGAACGATTGAGAGGCGCAAGGAAGGGAAGAGGAGGTCACAGGTTTCGTCTCTGTATTATGCCTGCTCTCTCGCCGATCAGACAGCGCGAGAGAGCGTGCAAAATGGAGAGAGACGAGATCACGCGCATTCCCTGCTCTTCCAATGGGAGGGGAGATGCCTCGTAAAGAGCATATACTATATAGGGAGGGTAAGGAGGTTAGGGAGCTTGTTATTGCCGATCTCGAACGCGCAAGCCTACTATCAAGGAAACAGTTGCGGAGTAACTGACCCGCTACGAGGGAGGGAGAGCATAGCGGCCCGATATCCCCCGCAACGTTTCGAAGGTGTAGAGGAGTGGTGCTTCCAGGCCGAAACCAGATACATAGTGATGACGATAAGAGTGGCCACAAAATTTGCAACCATTATAACATTTATTTCCAATTAAAAATAATGTGCGGTCCGGTTGGTTTCCGTTTGAAAACACCCTTCTCTCTTTTTTTACAGAAAATAATTTTTGTTCACTGTTAAAATAAAATTGAAAAGTTTTTTTTGATAAAACTTAACAATAATATTATAAATCATAACAATGATAATAAAACAGTTTTCAGTCGGAGAGCGTGTAACTGCACCAATGATATTCATCGACGCCGATGAAATTCGTCTCTACGCGCATGGAAATGGATTCACAGACGCCGAGCTCGATAGACTTCAGGAATACGACTATGCTCTCGATGAACCTCAATTTGTTATTCCCAATCAAGTCGAGACTGCGGAGACTGACGAGAATGAAGCTGTGGAAGGATACTGCGGAAAAGGAGAAGGAAGTGAATTCATGAAACTATTGAGAGAGAATAACGACATGATGAAACGTTTGACCGGCTGCACTACAAGTATTCCCGAGAAGCAGTATGTGGAGCTGAGAATGCAGGAATTTCGAAAGCAGAATTCTAATCTTCGAAATCTCGACGATGACGAGAAGGAAAGAATCGTGGAATTGGAGCTGTTATCCAAGGAGACTCTTGAGAGAATACAAGCCGACAGTCGCCTGATGTACATCAACATGGTATTCAAGGAGAGGGAGAAGAAGATCATTGTTTGGTGCAAGGCGTGTGAGGAGAGTGGCTTGATCAACGCGAAGCATAAGCGCCGTGTCGAGTGGGAGATAAGCGCCAATGCGGAAACGAAGACCAAGTCAACTCTCGACAACATCCGAGACCATCACCACACGCATCACCATAGAGATGCAGTCAGGCAGATTGAGTCTGACGCGGAGGCAAAATTCATCGCCGAATTCACTTCTGAAAGCACTACATCCAATTCGAGAACGACCCAAACAACTATCATGATTCGAGCTGTGTACTACACTGCTAAATTAGGCATCCCAGCACATCGTTTTGAAACCATATGTCAGTTGCTACGGGATTCAAGAGTGCCGCTGGGCTTCACTAACACCGGAAGAACAGCGTACACTCGAGTTCTGGAAATGATGCACAAGATCATGAATAAGCGGACGATCGATCATCTCACTTCTCATCATATCCCATTCGCAATCCAACTGGACACTTCTACTGATACACGAGGACGAGTTGTCTTGCTTATCTATCTGAAAGCAATCATTGAAAACCACCCACGAGAAATGTTCTACGCGGCTATCCAACTAGATAGCGAGAGTGGAGAATCGATCTACAACGCAGTGATTGAGCGATTCACGAGAGATGGCTGGATAAGTCACCTGGACGATTATCTGATCGGAATATCGACTGATGGAGCGAAAAATATGATTGGAATGAAAGAAAAGGGATTTGGAGCAAGAATGAGGAGACGACTGGAGGATCTTCGTAAGAATGCCAAGAGGAGAGGTATACCTACGACGGTTGCTCATTTTCATTGTGCCGGGCATCGTATAGAATTAGCATTGAAAAATGCATTCGCGATGCTGGCAGATGAGTACGAGCAGCAAGAAGAATGGAGTGGAACAACGACAACAGTGATCAATAAACTGTCGTCGTTTTGGTCCACGCATGCTTCGAAGAGACTCACAAGCCTCTACAAGACAGCGGAAGAGCAGAGAGAGAGTGGATCCGTCGAAGGAATTCTCCGTCCGAAGGCAGGCTATGACATCAGATGGTCACCTTATGCACTGGAAACTAGAAGAACGACTGTGAGAATGATGAAGCCCATGTGGAATAATCTCCTGGAATACGACCGAGATCTGACGAAGCAGACAGGGATTTCGTCAGCTGACCGTGATCTCGCCTTCAGAGCCAAGACATTTTTGATGATTTTCAAGAATATAACATTCTACAGCCACATCACTTTTGAAATTGGCATACTAGAGTGCGTGAAGTTCCTGACTCTGGAGGCACAGAGAGCAGAAGGAAATGTCATAGATTTCCCTCGGGCATATCTGGAGACTGCTAAGTGCATCCGGCAATTCTGCCAAGATCCCTTCCATCCCCACAAACCATCTATCAGAGGATTGCCAGAGAAGAAAAAAGTTCGACCGGAGCAAGAAGTGCCTTACATGCGGAATGTGATGGTGATAGGAGCTGATGGAGTACCAGTTCCCATCAAGGACAGTGCTGATGGAAAGGCTGCGATTGCCGGAGAACGATCAGATACCATGGACAAACTTCGATTCCGATTGGATTTCACCGTTTCATCTTCTACACATGCGAATTCGAACACAAAGGAGACTTTCTTTGATCCCATTCATCCAGTGAAGAGTCGTAAATCGACAACTCATGAGAAGAAGGAAGGAGCGGCGTATGAGAAACAACAGGAACAAATGGCTAATGAGGCGAGAGAGAAGCTTGATAGAGAAAAGATAGAAGATTCGCTGTTGGGTCAGAGATTCAAGGCCGCCCAGTACAAGGAGCTCACTCTTCCGATTCGTGTTAAATATGGAGATGCGTTGATTGAAGCGTTGAAAGATAAATTCTACGATGAAAATTTGGAGTGGGCAGCATCCTTCACCGTGCACACTCTCCTTTTCGATTATGATAAAGCCGACGAAGAGGAGCATAAGGAGAACAGGAAGAAGCTGTGCGATCTATTCCACTTGGACGCCGATGAAGTAGAAAGAGATATCAAGATATTGAGAGACGGATTTAATGCTCAAGTCAACCATGCCATGAAGAAAGAATTGGAGAAAGCGCCGACAGATATTGTTCTCTTCCATGTTGCACTTGTCGGAAAAGCTTGCTACGGAAAGGAGTTGGAGAATATTATTTCCCGGATCATCAGTTTGCCAATAAGTTCATCTTCAGTAGAAAGAGGCTTCAGTATATATAATCACTTCATGAGGAAGAGAAGAAGCAGTCTGACTGTCGCCCATATCGAGGCTTACATCTATATTCATCAAAATGGTCCTGATCCACACTCCTTCGTCCCTGATTCATACGAAAAAGAATGGCTGAAATCACGGATGCATACTGAGTTTCTCCGAGCCGATGAAGAAAATGAAGAAGAACAGAACGAAGATAATGATGAAGACACAGAAGATAATGAAAATCACTTCCCTTTTTGGAGTGATGCATTTTCAACCAAGAAAAACGTTCCTCGCATCACTATATACGATTAAGGTATTATATGAATGATTTTTTAAAAGTATATATTTATTTCAGAAATGAGTAATTCGATTCTCCTCCACTTATCGCGTCGCTATATTATTTTAAACAATATTGATATAATACTTATAAAGGTAAGCCCAACAAAATATTCATTTCAGATACCTTACTTCTTTACTCGACTACTATATAATTGAAATCCAATACTTCGCGAATTCGGTTAGCTATCTGATTAAATCGTTACAGTTTTCATCATAAATATGCAATCAAATAATAATTACAGATCGTTTCAATATTCATAGTGAGAGGAGAGAAAAAGAGATTCCATTCTTTCGCAACTGTTTTGCACACTTTCGAAGACAGCTTTCGTTAAACATTTTTTGCCTCTTTCGAATATAAACAACTTTTGCACAACTTATTTTCGTGTTTACAACACAGAATATTACACAATATACGGGCAACATGTGCATTTGCGTTTTACATTTAACTTTTCTGAGAGTAATGTATGGAAACCACGGGAAAAAATGTTGACAGGGTACGGTTTACCAGGGTGAGGTTGGTAGAGAGAGGAAGGATAATTTGCTGATATAATAAAAAAAGTCATTCGTGTTTATTGCTTCGTGATTTTGATTGATTGTTTCAGAATGAATTTATTTAGCGAAAATTCAGAAAAAGTTAGTTCATGATGCGCAACCGCGACACCATAGCCAGGGATACGGTAGGTTACTGTAGATTACGGTAGAATAATTTTGTTATCGATTTTAAACTATTTGGCAAATGTGTGCCCCAAGGCTAAAATGTGTGACACGCCGAACTGGGTTACGGTAGGGGTACGGTAGGCTACGGTAAGGTACCCAAAAAAAATTCCTCGATGAACTATACATGTTGGCACTAAGAACGATTTTTTAGAAAGAAAAACAAAAAAAGTCAGTTCACGATGTGCGACCGCGATACCGTAGTCAGGGATACGGTAGGTTACTGTAGATTACGGTAGAACAATTTTGTTATCGATTTTAGACAATTTGGCAAAAGTGCGCCCCAAGGCTAAAATGTGTGACACGCCGAACTGGGTTACGGTATGGGTACGGTAGGCTACGGTAAGGTACCCAAAAAAAATTCCTCGATGAACTATACATGTTGGCACAAAGCACGAATTTTTAGAACGAAAAACAAAAAAAAATCAGTTCACGATACACAACCGCGATACCGTAGTCAGGGATACGGTAGATTACTGTAGATTACGGTAGAAAATTTTTATGATCGATTTTAGACAGTTTGGCAAAAGTTTGACCCAAGGCTAAAATAGTTGACCCGCCGAACCGAGGTACGGTAGGATTACGGTAGGGTACAGTGCGGTACTCCAAAAAAATTTTCCTCGATGAACTATGCATGTAGGCACAAAGCACGAATTTTTAGAACGAAAAACAAAAAAAAATCAGTTCACGATACACAACCGCGATACCGTACCCAGGGGTACGGTAGGTTACTGTAGATTACGGTAAAATAATTTCCCGAACGATTTCAGCCACTTTGGCAAAAGTATGCCCCAAGGCTAAAATAGTTGACACGCCGAACCGAGGTACGGTAGGGTTACGGTAGCCAAAAATCGATAATTGTATACTGTAGAACACTCTGGGATATGTTTCAGGGACAAGTTTCACCATGACCCCAGACCACTATTTGACCATGTATAGGGATACGTGGTTCAGCACATCCCCACGTGGGGATGTGCTGAACCACGTATCCCTATACATGGTCAAAAAATAGGTCGCCGGCGGCGTGGACACCTATGATGCCACCCGCAGGGTCTAGCCTCCGAAGGAGGCTAGTCTATATATATCTATATCAATCCATATATGCATACTCGAGGAAGAGTTTAGCTACTTTGCCACCTAATCGATGGTACAGATAGGGAAATTCAGGCAAAAAGGATAGGGGCATGATAAATTTTGGGAGCTGCAATCACTCACCAACGTGTGTTGAACCCTGTCTGCTGCTGGGCGTACACGCAATCCGCGCCAGGCGCGGGATTGCCTGGCGCAAAGTTGACGTACGCATCGGTTGACTAAAATTATCGTTCAGTATCATTGTGTCGAAATTTTGCTCGATTTCTCGACTGTTAGAGAAGCGAAAGAGTTTGGGCGATTCTATCGCTTGCTTGTACACCATTGAATAGCACCCATTATCCCTCCTTATACGATTGATTTAGAGGAATGAACGGTTCGGAGGGGGAGTATTGAGAAAATGCGAACTCACCCCGTCCGCCCACGTGAAACCTTCGGCGGTCCTCTCCAGTCCGATCCAGTACTTGGCCTTGCTCGGGAATACTGAAAAAGTGATTGAATTGAGTCATGTATGCATAGGACTTTTTTCTTCATGGTAAAGTAATGATTCGAAATTTGTCGCGCCTAAATTACGAAAATAACATACGGGACATCAAGAAGAAATTCTTCAAATCGTCATGAACCGTAGACACGAATCCTCCCTCCTCCTCACAATTCTCCTTGGCTGCTTGATAAACGGAAGAGAAGCCAGCGACACGATAGCAACCTGACAATGGAAGGTTACGATGTCGATATGGAGCTACTAAACGAGACCTAGCCAGTTCGAAAGAGGAGAAAATTCTAAGACCTCCTATGTCGCTCAAAACTGCTAAAGACATCGGTGTACGCCTCTTAGAATTTTATCCTCTTCCGAACTTGCTAGGTTTCGTTTGTTAACTCCATATCGACATCGCAACCTTCCCTTGTGAGTAGTACAAACTAGGGATGACAAATGGACACGAGCCTCTTCTCTATTTAAATGCGCTCTCACCCTGGTCAGACAGAGACTATGTAAATTGAGGAGAGATTCGTGCCCGATAATCATCACTAGTTTAAACTATTTTCCCTAATTGCTCTTGATACACCTTCTGAACATCAAGGCTTCTGCAATCCCAGATAGTCATTGTGTTGAACATAAATCGCCTTTGAAAAATGTTACGTAGTGTTGTGCGTGTGTCATGTGTGGAAAAAGTCAAAGAGAAGAGGAAAGATTTGAATGCCATATCTCGGCACCCAGAGGTGCTAGGTACTTGAAATTTGGATTCTGGGGTGGTTTTCCTATTTCCACCCCAGAATCCAAATTTCAAGTCGCTATCTATAAGAGGAGCCGAATTATGAAATTGCGGGAATTCAAATCTTTCCTCTTCTTCTTGACTTTTTCCATAGCACCAATTACGCGCCTCAATTAAGTACTTAGCAATGCTATTTTGCCCATCTGACTGAAAATCATGCGAATCTAAGAGAGACGCGCGCCGATTGGCCAAAACGTTCGTCCACTTAAACTCACCATCGGGAACCTCGCGCCCTCTCTCGTTGGCTACCTTGTATGGCATAAGTCCGTCCTTGCAGAAGCAGTTGGCTAAAACTACAATTGTTATGAGCAAAAATAGATGCAACTGACCATCACAGAACGCATAAAGCATATCCGAGTCGAGGCTCGGA
This sequence comes from Pristionchus arcanus, assembly GCA_900490705.1. Lineage (NCBI taxonomy): Eukaryota > Metazoa > Nematoda > Chromadorea > Rhabditida > Neodiplogasteridae > Pristionchus > Pristionchus arcanus. Next base: position 169,660 of record LS486809.1, on the reverse strand, counting down.
TTCGAAGCTGTCTCGTTAATGTAATAGCCAAAGGTGGCAATGTTTTGGAGGCCGGCCAGCCCTGATCCTTCGGAGTAATCTGCAAGAATTTGTCTTATTTTGGTCACGAACATTTGGAAGAAAAAACAGTTGCAGAGATTTGCAGTGCTATTACATGAACCGAAAATATAAATATCCAGAACATCCCGTGAGAAGTTGCTGAAGTGTTCAAGATCATACCGATCGAAACGAAGACTCCTCCATTGTATTCGAACGCATTCGCTGCTGCTGTGATGTCAACTGATTGACGTTGGCTGAAGACATATTACTCGCTAATGTTTTGTAATCTCGTCTGTAAATTAAACTTTAGTACTCACTCGTACGAATTGGTGAGCAGCACGATAACTCCCTTAGTGAACGATCGACCATTCGTGGAAATCATCGCCGACGCTTGCTTGATTGCACTAAAGATAACGTCTTCTGATAAGAGCGAGCAAAGACACAAACTCTGCCGTTTTTTCCGATTTTCCGCCGAGGAACGGAAGAGAGAAACTGCTGATGTCCTTGGAAGACTTGAAGCCGCCGAAGTCAACAACGGTCTGGAACGCAATAGTATTTATTATACCAAAATTCACGAGAACGAACTTGAACGGTTTCTCCGTAGGCAATAGCAGCAACATTTGACTGATAGTGCCCGGAGCCAAAGGTGAGTCCGTAGAGAGTCGATTTGATGGTAGCGGTAACCTGAATGACCAAAACCTCTTTTTTCTGTATTTTTTACATTGAACTTTATTTAGAACTACAACATAATCGAAAAATCAAACTGACATCTCCCACGAGGTCCTTGGTCATATTATCCGATGCATCAACGACGAAAACGATGTCAAGATAGACGGTGGACGGATTGCATGAGCAGTATTCCGAAGGGACGCTGCTTGGTTTGGGAGTTGTTGGTCGAGTTGTAGGGGGCTGGAAATATTTCACTCGTACGCACACTTATGTGTCATTAAGAAAACAAAAAAAATATTAGACAGTTGTTATGATATTCTAGGCATTAGAAAAACACTTACCAGAGTAGTAAGGCTAGGATCGTAAACGCAGAGTGCAGGCGCGAGCTCGTTGAGATCCTCATTAGCCAACACACCATTCCATTCAACGTGAAAGCCGATGTCGGGGTCGCAGCTTTTCAGCTCTGAAAAGGTCAGATTAGATATTAGATGAATCTTTCATCTATAAAATTGACTATTCAAATTGAATAATACGCCACAATAGTTGTTACATTTTTGCGTCTTGGAGTAGGACCCGATTTCTCGTTTGAATAAAAAATATTCAAGAGAAACTGCATACCGTTCTCCGGTCCATAATAGTCGGTCTCCGATCCGTCCCTCCATTTGTACTTCTCTCCGGCACTCGGACAGTAAGCGTCCAGCCAGAAATGGTATGGATACACGTCCCACGTTTCCATCATATCACTCCAGAAGGCGAGGTCCTGGCAATTTGAGTATCTAATTTCCACTTTACGAACATCATAGAAGGCGAAGATGTTACGAGTCGTAACTTACGACTATTAGGAGGGACTATCACGACGGTTTCTTCGTTTCACACCCTCTCATATTCAGCTAGCTCAAGTGGCGAAATATTTGCAACTCTGTCCTCGATGAACGCGACTACTGTGTAAGAAGGGTGCAAATGATCCGAGACTCGTTAAAATATTCATTTGAGTGCACCAGGGTTGATGAATTCGAGTCGAGCCTGTCGAGGCCTCGAGTCACGGACTCGACTCGAGTCAAGGTAGTCGAGCGGCTCGAAAAAAGCCGAGGCTCGATCGAGCGGCTCGAGTGAGAGAGGGAAGGGTCGAGTCTAGCTCGAGCCTACGAGCGGCTCGTAGACTCGAGCTAGACTCGAGTCTAACTCGAGTCTGACTCGAGTCTGACTCGAGTCTGGAGAGAGGGGAAGGGAGGGGGGAGAAAGGAATCGCCTCTCCCTCCCCTCCCTCCCCCTATGCAAATGGCCTACCCTCTTCCTCCAGACTCGAGTCAGACTCGAGTCTGGCTCGAGTCTGAGTCGAGTCTACGAGCCGTTCGTAGACTCGAGCTAGACTCGACCCTTCCCTCTCTCACTCGAGCCGCTCGATCGAGCCTCGAGTCAAGTCGAGTCAAATAGCTGGTTTTCGTGGTCGAGGCCTCGAGTGTCGAACATGCTCGTATTTATCAACCCTGGTGTGCACCCACAGTAGCTACCACGTAAATTCAAAGGCAGCAATTGGTGTGGCGCCAGGTCCGTCAAAAAGTATTTGCTCGCTACACAACACTACGCCGACTTGTCCCAATCCCGCCGCCTTTTCCCAATTTGCTGAGGGGCTGGTTTCCCTGGGGATGGGAAGGGCTATAGAAGCATTGTGATCGAAGCCCGCGTGGTGTAGAGGTAAGTTTTTTCATTGTGGACCGCGAGGTCGGGGGTTCGACCCCCGGCCAGGGCAAGGTCCTATTGCCGCCTGCCACACCTATTGCAAAATTTGCCTGCGACTGAACCGATGTGGCTACTAGTCAGCTTCCTAATTTCGACCACGTATAACATGAAGCTAACAATTTCTCCCCGCATCGGTTGCGATAACGGCATCGAAATATTTGTACCCACCTGCTTACTGTGCAGTGACGGCGCAAACGATCCGAGAGAAGAGCACAGATCAACCGCTTGCTGGTAGGTGTGTTTGTTGCCATTCTCGATGTAGATGCACCCCGTGCTGTAAGCGAAGAATGGCTGGCGACATTGGGGAACACCTGAAATGTTAATATTCCTTTGAACTTCGGGGTGCTCTAGTCGTAGCAGTGTACACATTGTAGCATGCACATACATTCCAAGGAGACGATGACGATCAAAGCTTTACTAACCGCACTTCTGCGAAAAGTGATAAGGCTACAAACTAGACAAACTATAGACTTTGAAACACTGCCGATAAAGAAGGTGCTAGTGCAAAGTACTAGGGTTGGCTAGACAATATCTTACTCGTGGGAGTATCCGTATTCAGAACTGTAATTGTATCCGGAAAGTACCTGCAGCGACGCCCGACTCGACTCGCGCATTCGAGCGATTGGAGACGGCAGCATTGGCTGCTGTTGCAAGAGCTGCTGCGAGAACAAATGCGAGCCTCATTTGAGCTGAAAAGCGGAATTTTAGAAAAAGTAACAATGAAAGAAATATTTACGATGGGTTCATGCAGGGTAAAGCAAGAACATGTTGAGATTGCCGGAAAACTAATGATGGAGAATCATGCCTTGCTAGGACTGTGCATTTGAAATGATTTTGTGAGCAGGAAAACTCAAAGCAAGTCGAGACAGTTCAAGAAGTAATCTAGCTGAGCAAAGATACAGACTGCGCACTTATAAGGTGGAGCGATTAGGTGACATGGCCGCTCAAGCATCAGAGTGATCGAGATGAGAAGATCATCGAGCGATTCGATGAAGCTGATAAGGCTGTCACGGTCAAAAATCCGAGGAGTTTGTCCTCTTTGCCAACGCCGAGCAAAGATCGCAGAAATATGGGGTGGAGAGGAATAGAAGAAAAATTGAAGACATCCGATCACTGAAACAGACGATGCACTTAGAAGGTGAAGTGATAACGGCAGAAGAAAGAAGAATACACCAGAGTTATCGAGATGAAAAAATCATCGAGCGAGATTCGGAGAAGCTGATAAGGCTGGCAAAATTGGAGAAGTGACGACACAATTTCTTCCTCCGTTTCATTTTCTCTGTACGAAGTACCTCTCATAAAAGTTGTGAATTTTTCGTGAAGCAAAATAATTACCTTGCTATTCGTGAAAAGGAGATCCTGGTTGGAGAATGCTCGATCATGCGGCTCCTTTCATCAAGTTGACAGCTCAAATCATGATGATGTCTTCGTTACATCATATCGATGGCGCAATGTAAAGCTTACAGTTAGGAACAAGCTGAAACAATCTAGTTACGAATGCGAGTGCCATCTTCGGAAAGGTGGATTAGTTTTTGCTTATTTTCTTTTTAGATTTGTTCCTAATGACAACTTCATTAAAACTATTTATCAAGTACTTCGGCATACGAATGCGAACTCAATTCCAACAATCATAATCGGATCCGCACGGGCGAAGTTGGCACGCGTAAGGCATCGAGTTCTTCAGAGGATCCGTGCATGGGGCCGAGAACCTGGAAAATCACTTGTTTACTTTTTAAATATTTTTAAAAAATTATTTTATTTTATTTCATTTAAAAAATGCTAACCATAACGAGTTGAATCCGCTCTGTTGCTGAGCGTACACGCAATCTTGGCCGGTGATAGGATTTCCAGATGCCCAGTAAGTGGTTCGATCGTTGGACTGAAGTGTAAAAGAGTATGTATTTGAATTCTTGTTTGATAAAGACAACAAGAAACAAAAGTTATTCACCTGATCAGCCCACTCGTAGCTCGCTCCGTTCTTTCTGTAGCCGAGCCAGTATCGGGATTTTGGCGGGAATACTGGAAGTGAAAGGTAGTCCAGTGAAAGGCTGTTTAAAGGCTTACGTGAAATCATAAAGAAATTCTTGTCATCGTCATGAACCGTGGCCACAAATCCATCCATATTATGGCAATTATCATCGGCCGCATCATAGACGGCAGAGAAACCGGAGACGTGATAGCAACCTGAATTGTGGTCTGGATAGGAAAGATAAGATGTACTTGCCCTTAGGAATAGTGCGTCCCCTTTCATTGGCCACGTTGTAAGCAGAAAGACCGTCCTTGCAGAAACAGTTGGCTGCAACAGTTTCAATTACTTTTTCATGGTTTTGTTTTCCTAGGAAACCAAAAACTACCAATATTCACCATCACACAGCCCGTACAGCACATCCGCATCCAAATCCGGATTCGTTGAGGTATCATTGATGTAGTATCCAGGACTAGTGATGTCTTCGAGGCCTTGGATACCGGTCGAATAATCTGAAAACGGAAGCGGATGCCACAACTGCAACGATTTACTATAGACAAGCACATTTTCGCTTGGGGGTACATCGCTATGATAAAGAAAGATACCGATAGTGATAATAATGCCGTTGTCATCTTGGAAAGCTCTTGATGCTTCATCGATGTTTGAAGCGTGACGTTGACTGAAAATACAAACGAAGAAAGTAGAATTACGACAATGCCCTTACTCGAAAGAATTGGTAAGGAGAACGATGACGCCTCTTGTGAAATCTCGGCCGTTAGAGTTAATCATCGAGGATGCTTGCTTTAGTGCTCTGAAACAAAATTTGACTTTTTTTTTAAATTTTAATCGTACTCGGCCATTTTGTCGGAGTTTCCACCCAGGAATGGTAGGGAGAAACTAGTAATGTCCTTCGTTGTCTTGAAACCGCCAAAGTTCACGACAGTCTGGAATTGGGTGGGATTTGTGTTATTATTACAGAATATCTTGCTGTTCATGCTTATGAGCAATCCGTCTCTATATTTTGTATTCTCCGACCACATGGCAATTGCCGTATTGTGCACTTTAGCGAACAACAAGTATAACATTTTTACCTGAACGGATTCTGCAAATGCAATAATCGCGACATTCGCCTGGAACTTTTCCGTTCCGAATGTGAACCCGTAGAGAGTTGACTGGATGGTAGCGGTGGCCTAAATTCATGAAATGTTATTCCACAAGTGAGATTTTCTTTTAAATTATAAATGAGAAAAGATAAATAGAAACTCACATCTCCAACCAGTCCGATCGTCATATCATCCGATGTATCGACGACGTAAACGATATCCAGATAGATCGTGTTTGGACTACACGAGCAGTAATTCGACGTGATATCGATTGGCTTGGATGTTGTTGATGTTGCCGTACTGGTGTGATAAGGAGTGGATGTAGTCTTATAGGTGGTCGTAGTGGGTTTGTATGTAGTCGTGGATGGCGTCGGGCCGGTATGTAGCGGGTCGTACACGCACACTGCGGGAGCCGTTGTGTCGGTGTAGCTCGATCGACCTAATCCGTCGTATTCCATATGGTAGCCAATATCAGTATCACATGACTTCAGCTCTGAAAGAGTATGCGATACTGAAGTTCAGAGTGGGAACATGCACACACCGTTTGAAGGACCATAGTAGTCCGTGGGTGTTCCATCCAGCCATACGTAGGGATCGCCGGCTCTCACACACTGCGCATCCAGCCAGAAATGTTTATCACCACTTCCGAAGAAACGTCTGTCACCCGCGAACGTGCTCCAAAAGTTTATATCCTGCAATGTATGATTGACATTGATAAATCGGGTAACATCTCTGCTTGCCTTTGCTCATATCATATAATAAATACAAAATGATGATACGCAATATTTGTATAATAACGTACGCTTTGACTGTGAATGGAGGGCGCAAATGCTCCGACACTTGCACAGATATTCACTGCATCTCTATAGTTATAGCGATAAGGATCGGTATTGTGCACACACCATCCGTTGTAGTAGTAGAAGCCAGATTTGCATTGTGTATCACCTGGGGTTGCATCCGCTCAATTGGTGTAAATGAAGCAACTCACTTTCCGATGAGAGAACGGATGAGTTCAATTTTAGCGGAGCCAGGCGAGAAGAAAAGGCTGTAGCAGAACAAGCTGCTATGATCAGAGCCAACCTCATTTGGCGTTGTCGGCAGAAAACAATGAGTGAGTTTGCAATTCGGAAAGATCGGAAAGAAGATAAGAAATGAGGTGCGCCTAAGAGGAATTTCTTAGATGGGGGAGAAGGAGACAGCAGTATTCTCAAGCTATCAACAGCAGATAGTGGAAAAAACCCGGAATAAACAGTTTATCAGGTATACTTTTTATAAATCAGTATGTACATGTATCCTCTGATTCATTTTTTTCCGTAGAGAAGCCCTTAAAATAGTGTCCCAGTCAGGTTAGGTTGTAGTGTGAAGTCAATACGGTGTTATCGGCTGTTATCGTAAGGGTTTCCTTATTGCGCGTACGTAAGGATTCGCTTTTATTACCGGAAGAGACGATTTAATGATTACATTCGAGGCAACACTACGATGAGCTTGCAGTGGGAAATCACCAGGATTCATCAAATTTTCACAATTTCGAAATTGAAATGATTTTTTAAAAGATGTTTGAAATATTTCCCGTCGACTTGCATTGAATCACAGCGAGATATCACGAAATGTAATGCACAATAATTTCCCGCGAAAGCTGTGAGCAATAAGGTTTGCAGCAAATGAGCGAAATGGGAAAGTGGAGGAGAGAGTTCCTGCCGCAATTGAGAATGCTGGCGATCACCGTTAGCGTCCTTGCCCCGTCATTCAGCGTTGCAGTTGAGCGTCAATCGCAACTTCTCATTGGTAACGAGACTGTTCGAATTGCCGCCGATTTGATGACAGTGATTTTTTTAAAATTTCCACACTTCCGCTAGTCAGGCGTCGCGTCTATTTATACGCGCGAGAACCATTCAGTTTATGGCCTGAAATATAAATAACTGCTTATCGACTACGAAAACTTCCTTGCTAAGATGACGGAAATTGATCCATGTAGCAAAATGACCCCTGATCTCTCAGAATGTTCGAAAGAGGAGAATAATGATTGGCAAGTGAGCAATAGGAAGAAGAACAAAGCAAGCCAGCAGAATTTGAAGGCGGTGAGTAAATTTATAAAGAACATTTTAAAAATTACATTTTCCAGCAGAACAATCACGAGCGAGAAGATCTCTACATCTGGATTCAAATCAACGAAGTGCCAACTGTAGCCCTGATTGATTCAGGTAGTAGTGTTTTCGTGTAATTCGGCATTTTTAGAAAATAACCAAGCTAAAGAATAAAATAATCAGGAGCCAACGATACTACGATGCGGTACTCGTTTGCTGTGATAGCAGGACTAGCGGGGGATATCGATACTCGAGATCGCAAGGTCTACGATGGATTACATACCGTAAAAACGGTCGGAACAATTCATTCATGTAAGTATTTCGAAGTTTGGTTTCTTCTAACAAACTGAGACGAACGGGAATTTCGATTCTGAAAGTGCAACTCTGAAAAATTAAAAAATAAACACTTCTTGTTGCGTGAAAATGTGACCGGAATGGTTCAGGTGAATTCGAGATCGAAGGGAAAAAATATGAAAGCTCTGCTCAAATCTCGACAGACGAGGAAGATGAACATAACGTCGCTATTGGCATTGATTTTCTGCGATTTCACAATTGCGTTATCGATCTGCCCAACAATAGGTAAAATTTTTAGATCAAATCGATTTCTCAGAAAACATAAATAACTGAAAAATGCAAATTGCAGAATCATTGTAAATGGAACAGAATTTATCGAATTTCTACCAGACGAAGAAGCACGAAAACACTGTTATCAAAGAATGGACGAGCGTTGTAGTCAGTTAAAAGCATATTTTAATTTATTACTAGAATCATCGTACGCGTTATTGATGTCATATCACCCAGGAAAGAAGCCAATGCCGATCAAAGCAAATAAGCATATACGAAATCAAATTACGAATTGGGGATTCAGGAAGGATGATGTTGAAAAGGCTCTCGCGGTATGTGTTATCACTGAGAAAATGCTCATGAATGATTACAAAATTTTATTTGAGGAATCATTGAATGATGTTCCTAGCGCTGTTACCTCATTATACAAATGTGCCGAAAAAGAGGCCTATAAAAGGAAAGGGAACAAAACAATCTCATGTTCGTAATGATATGTATAATAAATTATTTCTGTAAAATTTGTGAATCAAAATTATTTAGATTCTACAGGATCGATGGTAAGCAAAATTATGGCCGGCATTTCAGTGAAGCAGGTATGATGTTTTATAACGCGAACCAAATTTCTCCTAAGGTTTAGGGTGGTAATAATATATGCGCTTATTAGAAATTTAACAAAAATTCGCAGATTCTGACTCCGGGGGGAGAAGAGGAATTAAATTGCTTACAATTATTCGAAGAAAGGAAGAATCCATTGACTAAGCTTGAAGTAATGTTTTTCAGATTAGTATAGATCAAACTACCTTTTTACAGATTTACAAAAGATGGCCTGCTCTTCATTTACAATTTGTCAATTATCCATTCGATTACGGTGTGATTTGCAATGATTTCGTCAACAATTTAACATTTATGTTATGTATATACGATGAAAACGGCTAAATATTTTTAGAAGGGTTCAAAAATGAATATGAAAATTTTCTCACCGTCGAGAAAACAAAAACCGAAATTATGAACGATTCAAATTCCAAAGTTGGAAAAGCTCTATCAATGAGGGACAAGAAAGTGAAGGAATTCGACAACAATAAAAACGAGGTAAACGATATAAAAGTTTGTTGTTTTCTCACCGTGTTCTTAGTTAATTATTGTAAATGATAGAGAGATGAAAAAATCTCCGAGTTATCCCTTTCTGACGAGCTATTCTACATCCAAATCATCGTCAACAAAGTTTCCACATTCGCAATGATCGATACAGGTACCCTATTTATGCTACGATAATTGAAATTTAAAAAAAAAGAATTTCCAAAACAATTCTAGGAGCTACAACAACATTCATGTCGAAGCAATTTGCAAAAGATGCTAATTTGAAAGGCAACTTTGGCAATAGCTTTCGCGAAAAAATCAATGGTTTTGGAGGAGAGAAAAGAACTGGAGGCCTTATTTCGTGTAAGTAAGTAGACCGAAAAAGGATATCTCGACTGTTTAGGTACATTCAAAATTTGTGAGACATTGTTTGAAGCGGATTGTATTGTAATGGATGATGAAAGTTACATATGCATTGGACTTGATTTTTTGCGACGGCACAACTGTGTTCTTGATTATACCAGAAACACGTAAGGAAAAGAAAATTTATTATGCGTTATGTCAAAAATATTATTGATCTCATCTTTAACTTTACTTTTGTGCAACTGAATCATTCACTTTACAGGATTACTTTTAATGAAAATGTTAACGTCGGCATGGTGCCTAAAGAAAATATTCAAAAATGGCGGCGCGGACGCAAATGTGCGAATTTAATTGTTATCTATTATACATTTTATATGCCATACCGCCATGATGTCATTTTTAGCAAATACAATAGGAAACAGAGAAAAAATAGAGAAATTATTTTTTAAACGCTCAGGTTCTAATCCAACTGGGTTCAAGGTGGATCAAGGAATGCTGGCTGATTTGATCGAGCTAAAATTTGATAAGAAAGATGCTGTGAAGATGCTGGAGGTTTAATCGAATTTTTGCATGCAAAATATGATTTTTTTAAAATTTAATATCCTCAAGGACATCAACAATAACCACGAAAATGAGACAATACAAGCGTGGTAGATATATTTAGCAAACGCATACAAATTACAGGATACACTGAATGACATTGACCGTGCTGTAGAGCTTCTCTACTATAACGAATACTATCAGACAATGAGCGAGTGCATGAACTGATATTTATTCAGAAGAAACAAAAAATACTAATATGAACGAATTATCAATGTAATGCATGTTTGCAAGTTCGGCATCAGCAAGTGGTATTTATCGTCTTTACAAGATAATATCTCTGAACCTTTGCTATCTTTCCTTCACAACACTTTCATGCGATAAATTGTTGCATCTGCCACGAGAAAATTTTAAACTGCGAGCCTACATTCGAAGTCAAGCTTATGTTTGACAAATTTTATTTATCATAAAATACTCAATTGAGAGACGTTTTGCAACAATATTTATTGGTCGCGTGAAGGTGAGTGATTGGAAAAAAATTATTTCGAAGACTTTAAAAGTTCTGCAGTCATTTTCCGATCGTGCTCCATGTAATAGAGATTAGACACGGCAACGTGCAGGTCGTTCAGGGTTAACTGCGAAATACAAATAAGAAATTAAATGTTGATATTTATGAAAAAAACCTTCAGCGCTTCAACAGCGTCGTCTTTACTGAATTTCATGGCGATTAGCTCATCCAGTTTTTCCTTGTCGATTTCGAACGAGGGAGGCGTGCGTTCTACAATGTACACTTGCTTTATAAATATTTTTAAAAATCCTCTAAACTAAATTCGCAAGGCAAGAAGCAATATCTCCATCTGCTTATCTTTCCTTCCGGCAACATTCCGACGTTAATGCTCCCCATGAGCGTGATTCTGGAATTAATAGTCAAAATATTATTGCTTGTATGCTCTACCTGTTTCTCGCACAATCAATAACGCATTTGTATTGACGCATGAAGTCAAGACCGATAATAACAGATCTGCCACCGCTGTATATAGTGCAATCAGCTTCAAATGTTGCCTTTCCGATTTCGAACGAACCTAAACTGATCATTATATTTTGAAAATACCGTGGAAAATACAAAAATATGCTCACATGCAAGCTTGCCATTAGAAAGAACATTTCTTCCTATGCCTTTATAATTCTTCCGAATGGTATTGTCAATCTTGTTTTTCAGTTCGTCATCATTATCATCGATAAATGACATTGGCATAAATGTTGTAGAGGCGCCTGAAAATATTGTGATCGTTCTATTGGAAGTTATTTAAGAATTTAGCAAGACCTGTATCTATTAGAGCTAGAGTGGCTACGTCATTTACTTTAATGCGGATGTAGAATTGCTCGGAAGGGGCACCCTTTTTTTCGATTTTTTCTATACTCTGAAACAAATAGATTGTTCTCGGGAAAATATGATAAAATATAATTGTAAGGATAGTAATTTTTCGTAACAGGTTGCGTTAAAGGAGGAGTAGGAGGAAAATTTAAATGATCATGATGATTAGCCAAAACACATTTCCCAAATCCCTAGGTATTTTGATATCTCATCAATGATCAAAGGAATAGTGTACTGGCTGTCGTCTGCCAAACGTCCCTAACGGGCAGGCAACGAGTGAGAGAGCATGCAAAATGAGGAGAGTGCGTCCACCATTTGCATCTCTCGCTCCATTCCTCAGAGCCCTCCTTTAATGAACGTGTGTTTTCCCTTTTGGGTGATGCACTCTATCATGAACCCACCTCTGATTTATTTTTTTCAAATATCTCCTCTTTCCTCTTTCTCATATAAAGAGCTTTTCCAATTGAAGAAGATGAGTCGTTCATTATTTCCTCCAACTTTTTCTTCATTGTGAGAAACTTAGCATATTCTTTCTTGAACCCTTCTGAAAAAAAGATAAATGATAGTCCTTCACCCGACAGTACCATAATCTGCAGGCAAGTTGATGTACTGACTATGAAGAGCGGGCCAATTATTGTAAATCTGGAACATTTTATGATTTTTTGGCGAGATTCTTAAAAATATTTTTAGAAATATCCCTACCACCCGATTGGTCAATGGTTTCGTCATCTCGTCAAACAATTGTTTGCAGTTCAATTCGTTTTCTTCATCTAAATTCCAATTAGACTCTTTATTCATTTCTTCAACAATCGACTGCAATTCCCAAATTTCAGGATTTTCATTTTCGATTGTTCTTGCGTTTTTTAAAGCACGGTGAAAAAGGGTAGAGATCGCTTCCTCTAAGCCATTCAATGCTTCCTGGAATTTTTTTACGATTGTAGGTTGATTGTGTTAACTCATACCTTGAGCGCATTTTCAGCATCATCCTTCTTAAATCCCAAATCCATTATTTGATCTAGTTTATCCTTATTAGCTATGATCTCGAATGAATCGTTCTCTGAAAGAAAGAAAACATTTAATCGCATAAAAACTCTAAAACTGACGTTGACGTTCTCGCCTCCACTTCAAAGCTTCATCGTCGGTGAGAAAACCAACAGACGCACTTCCCCCGAATATGAGCCTACAATCGAAGTTTTATATTTTTAAACTTCCATAAGAAGAAGAAGAACGAGAAATTATAGTTGAAAAATAGAAGCAAGTTTAACTGCCTCAACTTATCTCCCAAATTCATTTGTACTTTTCCCGATTCACCTATTATTGGGCAGATCGATGATGCAATCATGAAGACGCAAGAAATTAATTCCAATGACCGCATCCCAATCATACTCGTTTTCAGTCCATATTCTAACACTACTTTCAAACGTTGCCCCGCCAATCTCGAATTTACCTGAAATAAATTTTGAGTCAAATTGTTTGCAAATTACGAAAAAAATGCAACTTACACGAGTCAATTTCGCCCAGCGTCTTAACAGTATGGACACCATGGCAGGTTGACCGGTAAAAGGTGTCTATCTCGGCCGCCAATCCAGCTCTCTCAGCGTACGAGTACGTTATGTTTGTTGCGCCACCTCCTGAAACGCTTAAAATAATACGAGATAAAATCGCCATAATTACCCGAATCCACTATTGCAACTGTAGGCACTCCATTGATTTCGATCCAGATAGGGAGCATTTGTGGAGGAATCGGTTCCGGCTGAAAAACTCTTCCTATTCTTTGATTTCAATAAAGTTACTACATTTTTCGATATTGTTTGCTTCTTTTGAACTTTGTTAGTGATTTGTTGCCATTCTTCGTTGTCCTTCTCGTTATAATCATCAATTCGTATATTTATGGGAGAATAATTATTCCAATCGGCCTTTTTAGTCATCGCGATCTTATATTGTTCGTAAGTGCTCTTGAAGGCATCTGAAAAAAATGGATTTTAAATCTCCAGCTATAATAAAATAAATAAATACCGTAATCCAGAGGATTGCTGACGAACAGTTCGTGAAGAGGCTTCCAACGGATGAACATCTAAAAATTACGCATCAGTGATGTTGAAATATTTGTCCGTTTGATTAAAATGATTTATTGAATCAAACTTTGTTCCTGGTCTTTTCGCATTTCCTCATCTTCTCAAATAGCCTTCTGCACTTTCGATTTCTTTTCTTGTCATCTTGACTGGAGTGATTCACTTCATCTTTCTTCAGCTTGCCTTCTTCGACTTTTGGTATACAATTCACTTCTTCGCGAACTGCGCTTGTCATGTCTACCTAGAAAAGAAAAAGTGTGTAGCATACATTCGCGATTGCCGTATTTTAACAAGAATAATTGCAATGACAACCCGACAAATTTAAAAATTAGCACATTATTGCACTTCCGGACAAGCAGGCGTTGGTTTTGAACTCAGGTCTGACTATTTTTAAATTTTCGCGTCTTTTTTATTTAGACGCAACTCCTTTAGAAACAGATATCAATAACTTAGTGGACGATAATACGAATAGAATATGTATCACTTATATATTTTGACCAAAAGATGTGCTCTTCCCTTACAATTCCATTCGATTATTCAATATTAGCTGGTTCCATTTTTAAAAAAGTCATAATAATTGTATGGATCCCGCTGGATTTTATCAAATTAGAAGAGACGCTATGAATATGTGAGGTGGAACTGTTTTATTCAATTGAAGGGTGACTGGCACCAATATACGTAAGTCGCGCAAATATGTGACGATCATGATCGACCAAAAAATTTTTAACATGAAAAATATATGTAGAGAAATATTCTACGGTGTTTGAGAAAGCATTAATTTCTGCAATAGAGTTTAGGACATTTTGAATATTTCTAGTTAGCCTATCAACAGCTTTCTCATCTCTCGAGCGTGCTCTTCACGGTATAAATTGTGTACAGTTCGGTCCAGATCGTTCAGTGATACCTGCAATATTACGTGACATTTCATGATATTTACACTTTTATTTACATGGGAAAACGTCAAAATTAATGGCAAAATTTGATTTTTGCAATCAAAAACCTCGAGCATCCTTGCTGCATCCTTCGCATCGAACTTCAACGAGATCAATTCAGCCAGCATCTCTTGATCCACGTCGAACGAAGAATATGTAAAATCTGTATAATACATGTTTTTAGTACAACATGCTTATTTCTCTACAATAATTTATAACATATGATTGATTCAAAGTACGAATAGCACAATATATTCGAGAAGTATTGTCGATTTTTTGTGGCTTCCGATTTTCAATGAAAAATGAACGATAATTCAATCCGAACTTTTACGCCGATCCTGCCATTTCCGGATTTTTCCTTCAGGCACCATCCCAATTTGAAGGCCTCCGGGGAAGGTAATCCTGCAAGGTGATGATGATACCAAGTATAATTCCAGTAATTTATCCATTTTAGAGTGAATCCCACTAGAAACAGGCTGAATTATATTCCTCACTTGTTTCTTGTAAAATCAAGAATACATTTGTGCCGACGCAAAAAATCAAGTCCGATCAGCACAGGATATTCCCCTTTATCCATCACAACACATTCAGTATCAAACAATGCTCCGCAAATTTTCACTGAACCTAAAAGACCGAGATTCCCATTTTTATTTATTCAGACAGATTAACTAACACGATAGCTTGCCGGTAGCTTTTTTCTCTCCTCCAAAACCTATGTAACTTTCACGAAAGCTTTTATCGACCTGATCTTCCAATTCAGAATCTTCAATAAATTCTTCCGACAGAATTGTTGTTGAGGCACCTAAAAATTTATATCTTACTTTTTCCTATACGTTCAAAAGCCCTACGTTCAGCTAAACACAAAAAGCTCCAAAGAATTATGAAGCACACTGAGATTTTATCATAGGAATATTACATAAGATTAAAATTATTTTAAAAAAGGCGTCCCACGAATCGCGCGGGCGACTATGCAAAGTGAGGAAAGAGAGAGCGCGCTCACCTCATTTCGCACGCTCTCTAGCTCGTTGCCTGCTTTTCAGGGTCACTTGGAACACAGCCAACTGCTCATAACTCAGTTCAAACGATAATTGAAAACATGGGATTTTCGAAAGTGTGATCGGGTAAATAGCCATGACCCACCAAATCACATCGAGAACTCAGATAGCCAGACATTCGTATGACGCCTCCTTTAAGAATACCTGTATCGATGAAGGCGAGAGTGGGTACTTCGTTAACAACGATTCGAATATAGAATGCCTCGTAGGGAATGAACAGATTGGAAATTCTTTCCACTCTCTATCATGAATAAATATCAAGCATGAATAATCAGCTAGGTAATCTTGGTAAAGGTGTTTTCTGAGTATTTCAAAGACGATTGAAAACGCAACTGACCTCTCTTATAACGTCATCAAAAGCATTCTCCTTTGCCTCTCTCATAGAAAGAGCCTTTCCGACATCGGAGTTTGTATCATTCATAATCTCGGTTTTTACTTTCTTAGCGGATAGAAAATGTTCATATTCAGTTTTAAATCCTTCTGAAAACAACCAGTCTTTAACAATTGATAACTTGTTCTTTTAAGATTATTTAAAATATTTAAAAAAAAAGATTTTTAATGATTATGAAACGAATTACATAACAAATGTTTACCATAATCACTTGGACAATTGAGATATTGTTTGTGAAGCGCAGGCCATTTCTTGTAGATCTGAAAAGTTTTTGATTCACTATGGTTTTTTTTTGAATAAAGCTGTTCAAATTTACATCAAGCTTGGTCAATGGTTTCTTCATTTCTTCAAAAAGTTTACTGCATTTAATTTCTTCTTCTCCCTCTACAGTATCGCCAAAAAGTGAGTAGTCAGTTTTTCGAACTGCTGTAACTTTTGATCCCGGAAACCTATCGATTTGGAACTTGGCCATTACCTTGAACAAGCATAGGACAATATTTTGATTATAAAAAGGGCGTTGCGAAAAATCGATATTATTGCATAGTGATGACGCAATCGAAGTATACTATTTCGGGGAATGTTTATTCTTGGGAGGAATTTTTCTAACTCCCCAAACTTTTTATGCATAGACATATGATCGAGGACTACCAGGAAAAAAAGTTTCAAGTTGCTGCCGCTCGCTGCAGCGGCTGCAGAGTTGCTGCAAATTCATGGTCAGATTTTCATAACTCCGCTTCCAGACGTGCTAGAGACTCGTTCTAAGGATCATT
>LS486809.1:120728-152467 GCA_900490705.1 Pristionchus arcanus | reverse complement strand
AAAGCAAACTCTCTGAAAACTTGGGACGATACTAATGGATGGTTTTGCAATGTTCCTGCACGGTAACCATGATTTTACAAAATTCACCCTTGGAGCTGTAGATGGTCAAACTCAGGTCATCTGAAAAAGTATCTTTTGGGCGCCAAAAATGTAAATGATGACCGATCTTCACCAAACTATCAGGCTTAGGCCTACTCGTCATAAGAAGCAGAATGATCCTTAGAACGAGTCTCTAGCACGTCTGGAAGCGGAGTTATGAAAATCTGACCATGAATTTGCAGCAACTCTGCAGCCGCTGCAGCGAGCGGCAGCAACTTGAAACTTTTTTTCCTGGTAGTCCTCGATCATATGTCTATGCATAAAAAGTTTGGGGAGTTAGAAAAATTCCTCCCAAGAATAAACATTCCACGAAATAGTATACTTCGATTGCGTCATCACTATGCAATAATATCGATTTTTCGCAACGCCCTTTTTATAATCAAAATATTGTCCTATGCTTGTTCAAGGTAATGGCCAAGTTCCAAATCGATAGGTTTCCGGGATCAAAAGTTACAGCAGTTCGAAAAACTGACTACTCACTTTTTGGCGATACTGTATCTGCAAATAAATTCTTATTGCTTTTTTCTAGAAAAATAACATAAAACGGTAAAAACAGCAAGAATTCGCTTTTTGAAATGACGTAAATATGTATGCGCATACTCGTTTTGGGGCATTATTAATGTTGGCTATAATTTTGTCGACGATTGAATCAGAAAATTCTGTAAAATGAGAATTTTAAGACTGTAGAAATATCTTTTACAGATAACTAACTGGATATTGATCTGTTTCCTTTCCTTTCCTGAAACTTTTGTTCGGCTCGTTTGTATAATTCACTCACAGAACAAGGTACATCATTCAATGATTCCTGCAATTAGATTTTTTTTATTTGCAATCAATTGACGTTTCGGAAAAAGTCTAAAAAAAAAAGTTTCGAAAAGTCGTACCTTGAGAGCATTCAGGACATCATCCTTTGCAAATCCCATATCTATTAATTTGTCTGTTTTGTCTTCGTTTGCGTTGACCTTCATTGGCTTATTTCCTGTGAGATGCATTATCAACTACATGCAATGATATGCGAAAACATTTGAGATACCACAGTCTGAATGACTGCTCCAATTTCGGTCTCTTTTTTTAAACCTGACTTGAATGTTCCAGCCATTTTTCATATCTGTGTTTTCGAGCGTCTTGGTCGGGTATAAATTCGATAAATTCTGTCCCATTTAGTATAAGTCTGCAATTCGTACCCCACAATTGTATGTGATTGAAATTTTTATGCACCCCAACCGTTTCCGATCAAAACCATCATACCTTTGATTGGGCAGATCGATCACACAATTGTGAATGCGCAGAAAATCAAGGCCAATAATTACGTCGTACTCGTCCTCCCTTTCTGTCCAGATTTCTACCTTCATCTCATACATATTGCTGCCGATCTCGAATTCACCTAAACCGTCCGTACACATTTTTGTTCGTTCGAAAATGCACAACTAATGGCGTGGAAAAAGTAAAGGAGAAGAAAGCAGATTTAAATTCCCGAAATTTAACTTCTCTTCCAGGGATGAACGTATTTTTCATTTTCACCTCAGAAACGAATTTTAAAGTCCACATCGTTAGAAGCGAACGCTTACACATATGAATTGTTCCGATCGTTTTCACATCGTGCAGTCCACGAATGGTTAAGCGATGTCTTGTGTCGATATCCCCCGCTAATCCAGCCTTCACGGCAAAGGAGTACAACATACTCGCGCCGAAGAATCCTGTTAAATCAAATATTCCATATATCTATTTTAGTTCCTCATAGACAAGTTTTTTATCCTGTTATGTACTAATAACCAGAATACCTGAGTCAACTAAAGCGAGTGTAGCAACTCCGTTGACTTGAATCCAGACGTAGAGACTCTCATGCTCAAAATTATTCTGCTTTCAAAAAGGAAGTCAAATTTAAAAAAAATCATTATTACCTCACAGATCTGCTTTAAATTCCGCTTGCTCGATTTCTTTGTTTTTCGATTGCACATTTCCCATTCATTGTTCTCCTCATCGGAACATTCTGGGAATTTAGGGCTAGTAGAGGGAAATTTAGACCATGTAGCCTTTTCCTTCATCTCGATGAGGAATCGAGCATAGAAGCGCTTGAATCCTTCTGAACGTACATATTTTATTTAGTTTAACCGTCATACATTGCCACTCAATAGTTTGAGTAAGAGACTAAACAATTACCGTAATCGAGAGGATTCCCGACAAACTGGTTGTAAAGAGGATTCCAATGAGACAAAATCTAAAAAATTGACTCTTCCAGAAAAATATAGAATGGTCGTAGTCTTATTGAAGTTGCGCACACCTTCATCCTGGTCTTTTTACAATTCTTCATCTTCTCAAAGAAGATTCTGCACTTCTTTTCTTTTTTCTTTTGGTTTGACACCACTGTTTTTACATTATTTTCCCTCGTCTCTTCGACGTTTGGTATGGATTGCACTCCGTCCCGGACCGCGACAGTCATGGCAACCTTGATGGGGAAACGGAATCGCGTGAATGCTCAAAAAATAGAAATGAAAATATAGAATAATAGACCTTTTACCTGGGCGCAAGGACATGATTATTAAAAGAACTCTCGCCAATTAGCAGGCGTCGATTTTGAATTTTTAAAAATAATTGTATGTCTCCCGCGCTATTTTGGACTAGACGCGACTCCAGGAGGAAGATGCGGAATTAACGAGCCGGAAACGATATAGTTAAAATATTCATCGCAATTTGATACACACGGCGAATTAAATATTTTAAAAATCTCCCCAGACGATGTAATTTGATCGTGAAGCATCGATGCGGTTTATCGATAAGGCCGGCGTGCATTAAACCCAACAATCGAACTCGGAACTGCACGGGCGTGTTTGGCATGCGTATGCGCCCAGTTCGTGTAGCCGTTCATAATCTAGAAAATGAGCTTAATTGCACTGAGACCAGAAACATGATCGCTTCAGTATTTTTTTAATCCGAAAATTTAGATCAAGTGGAGCGATACGAAGTTGGAATCAAACAAATGGCATTGTATCTTACGATCCTTGGGAAGTATGAAATCAAGCGCCACGGAATGCTTGTCAATTTATGAAATAATGTGTTCCATTATTAAAAAAGTGTTGTGCTATCGATCTAAACTGCTTCAACTGATCTAAAATCATTAGTATAAATTAAATTAACTGCAAAATTAATGGCAAGATCTTTCTGTACGCTCATTATACTCCCTTGGCAAGTGCAATGAGAGTTGAGCATGGAAAAGCCGAACATGACCTATGCTTCAACAATCACGTTATCTAATCCGATGAATAATTGGCTTATCAAGAACGCGCTTCGAATTCCGGTCAAATCAAGAGCTCAACAACACGAGTAAACAAGTGATAAACTTCACACTTGCACAACCGCTCCGAGGTGCGGCACTAGCACACGAAAGATAACGGACAACAGCCACCTTGTAGTACCATTTCACGAGATATTACTCGAGTATAAATGAACTCAATTCTACAGTAGGCCACAGCTCTTCATCATGTCAACCAGTAACTGTGCCAGCAAGCTACAACAAGTCAAGGATTTACTCGGCGCAAGTGAGATTTAAAATATTGTGAATTAATTTATTTTGTTTATAATTCTGATTTAAAGTTTT
This sequence comes from Pristionchus arcanus, assembly GCA_900490705.1. Classification (NCBI taxonomy): domain Eukaryota; kingdom Metazoa; phylum Nematoda; class Chromadorea; order Rhabditida; family Neodiplogasteridae; genus Pristionchus; species Pristionchus arcanus. Next base: position 148,773 of record LS486809.1, on the reverse strand, counting down.
ATTCGTAGACACCGGTCGCCATCTGTTACTCCACCTCGTCTCCTCTATCGCGCATGTCACCATAGCGCTCGTGCTCATGTTCTTTTGGTAAGCACCAAAACACCAATCGGGAACGAACCAAATAGAGCAAGATGTTTCTAGGATGAATGTTTACTCTGGTTCGGCAACTGGAAATGCAGTTACGTTCGGTACGAGAAGAAGAGCCAATAAAAATTACACGGCACTTTTCAGGCGCTCTTAGCATGATATACACGGGCTTTGCCGCTACTCAATTCGGCACTGCTATAGCTCATTACTTCTTTACGCCGAGAAGCCAGAAGGCCCTTGCCGTAACTATTCTCGCGTCAGTAAAATCAACTGATCTAAAAAGTTATATATTTCTTGCAGCACCTCGGGCGCGTCAGCAGTGCTCGGTGGCGCGGGCGTCATTGTTGTCATGATTATCATCAGTGGAAGCTCTTACTTCTATTATGATGAGGGCCTGTTCGTATGCTCTATGATATTTCTTGGTGGCTCTATTGTTTTGAATGGCCGGTTATTCGCCACTTCGCTATTTCATTGGAGACAGCAAAGGCAGATTGAAGCAACTCTCAAAGGTGATAACCATGTTTTCTCGAAATATGAGTTACATTTTCCAGAATCAACCAAATCTCCATATCCGAGCCATCTGTATCCATCTCACCAACTTGAAATGAACTGACCGAATCAGGGAATTGTTCTTCAAATATTCAGCATACAATTTATTTCTGTCTTGCTGCTGTCAAAATGCTTCATTTTGATTACTCTGCATTCCCCATTGTTCTGACAATAAATACCTTTCTTTCAAATGATGAATATGTTAAAAGGGAAGCTTCCATGTTGGAATCATGCAAATGTTAGTCAGAGGCCTTGTTAACATGAATTCACGCGCCACGGGATGCTTTCATTCAATTTATGAAATAATTTGTTCCATTTTTTGGTTTTGTGCTATCGATCTACACAAATTGGTCTAAAAATATTAATCTGTGATTGAAATCAGTGCAAAAAATATTGACAAGGTCTTCCAGAACGCTATTGATACGTACATGCGAAGTGAAACGAGATTTGAGAAGGGAAAAGTCAATCATTATCAGTGATTCACTCACCACGTTATCTTATCTGACGAACAATTGGCTTATCACGAACGCGCTTCGAATTCCGATCAAGATCAAGAGCTCAACAACACGAGTAAACAAGCAATAAACTTCAAACTTGCGCACAGCTTCCCTGAGGCGCGGCACTAGCACATGAACGATAACGAACAACAGTCACCATGCAGTACCATTTACCAATCATGAAATGGTGAGGTATATATCAGCTTCTCATCGAGTAGATTGTCAGTGTCCCACAGATCATCATCATGTCTTCCACCAGCACGTGTATCAGCAAGCTGCAGCAGATCAAGGACTTGCTTGGAGCGAGTAAGAAAGAATTCTTTTTTAAACAAAATTAAAAAGTCGTCACTTTTTTAAAGATACTGGTCGTCACTTACTGTTACATCTCGTCTCCTCGATTGCACATCTCACAATTTCCCTTGTGCTAATGTTCTTTTGGTAAATCGAAATGGCTTCATCAATTTTTTAAAAGTTAAAAAAAATTAAATTTCCAGGATGAATGGCCCTTATTGCACCAGGCCATCGATGTTCATCCTATTCGGTATGTTTTTTTTCTCATTTTACTAACTCGTTTCTAAAATCACATTTAGGTGCCATCAGCATTGCGTATACGACCTTCTCCGTTGTGAAATTCAGCATGGCAATCGCTCATTACTATTTCACTCAACGGAGCCAGAAAGCGATCACGATCACCATTCTTGCGTCAGCAAATTCGTAGTTTTCCCAAACATCAAGCAATTTTTCTTACAGCACCTCGGGCGCGTCAGCAGTACTTGCGTGCATTGGGATCATCGCTACGGTGATCATTGTCAGCTCTATTGACGATTACTGCTACTACGATGTTGTTCGATACCCGCTGTTCATTTGCACCATGACCTTCCTCGGAGGATCCGTCATTCTGAATGTGGCTCTATTCGGAACTTTGCTTTTCCACTGGCGACAGCAAGTGCTCATTGAAAAGACGCTTAAGGGTTTGCTAAAGCCTGAAATGTATTATGATCGCAGTCAATTAAGGCTCCACGAGCTCCGGATATGCCTCTTGGGGGAAGGAGCCTGCACAGTTCGAAGATATTGAGCTCAATAGTAACTATTGTTCTTCCAGTGCATAAGTAAGATATAATTTAGAGCAGCCCAAACCCGCATCCACAGTAGTTCATCCGAAGTCCGCACTCGTTCCTCCCTCAGCCCCGCTGTACCCGTCCCATCAGCTCGGATCGATCGCATCATTTGAGAGCCTCAGTGAACTGACCAGAGCCAAGAATGCTTGACGGATGTTAATTGTCGATTCATGATACTTTCCCGAAAGATAAACGATATCTCAACTATCCGTAATTTGACAGTCATTGACAATGGGCAACGGAAACAACTTAATACGGTAGGACAACAAATTGCAAAAGAATAAGATAAAAACAGCGCAAATGTAATATTTTTGCAAAGTGAATTGCGTATTAGGTTGGCTTGTGGCAAATCAAGGCCGCAGCGACTGATCTGACATGCGAAACTTGTGCAGAATACGCGCGGTCAACATTCAAAAAAATATAGACTCGGCACAGTCACGAATGCATTTATCACTCTTCCACATCTTCACCACCGGAAGGCAGCGCGCGGTCTATTCTTTGACTGATAAGCCGAGCACGAAATTCACTCTTCGTTATATCAGCATCATTTCGCTCTCACTATTCACTCCGATGTTGCGGTTTGCAGCTGTCCTCGCTTCGCTCTGCTGTGGGTTTCTCAATAATTTCATTGTAGTTTTGTGGTAGTTTTTATAAATAGAAGTGTATCATAGAAGTGTTTCATAGAAATATAGAAGTGTAATAGAAGTGCATCCATTCGTAATAAGCGGCTGATGTTTGGACAGGGAGCAACAATGTTCTATTGCAGTAGCTTCTGTTTTGGCTGTGTGTCCGACCGGCTTCGATCTCGTGCGCAATGGAGAGTGCCACAGGTAGATTTTTTTAGCAATACTCACTACTCACTTTTTACTTAATTTATTGTTTCATATTCATGTACAGTTCATTTGATGAGATGGGTCCATTCAATTGTGAATAATATATTATTCTACATATTGAAATATAATAATATTCCAGGCAGTTGTACGACGGGCAGAATACGTACGCCCCCAATGGCGCCCTGCAGGCAATCGACTTCTGTAATGACTACGGCGCCATCCCTGTGAACATCGTCAATCAAGAGGTTAATATTTGTAATTGGCTGCTGCATCCAATTTTTACATGATAGCCCACGGATGATAACTAAATTTTATTACGCATTGTGAAAGTTTATAACGTTCACAGTCTTTGTAATGCATTGCAATTACCGAAACAAATATCTTGGCTATCAAATCGCGTACAAATTCAGGATCATGACTACTGGGTGAGCGTGGCGAGGAATGACAAGAAAAACGGAAATCAGTTTGGAAACATCATTCTCGGTTGGCTATCTTGTGTACCTTGCTTCTATGATCATAATGAGGTCGCGATCGCAAGTAAATTCAGAGAAATCAAGCGAATATCAAAGCCAGGGGTGATAATAGTTCGTGCAGGCATCTACTGTGACAGCACTAATCACTGGATGTGGGCTGATGGTCGCGAAGTGTACTATGAGTGGAAACCGGAGGATTACGATGAGGGTACGTTAAAAATATTTGCAAGACTCTAGCAACTAATCAATTGCGATCACTTTGAAAAGTAGTAAAGTATATTGTTCTAATAAAAAATAATCAAAATTCACACTTGCAAAAATATATCTAATATAATATTTATAATATAATTTCAGAGTTGCACGAGCGGTGCGGTGAGAACGGATTGTACTGCATGTGGGTGATCAACCCAAAGACGAATAATTGGCAAAAATGTGAGCTGGCTTGTTTTATGAATTCAAAGTACGCCATCACTGAGTAATTGTGTCGCGTGTGTTGAAAAAACATTTCTAAAAAAAACAACTTGCCAACAGCAGGAAAACAAAAAAATGCTCCATGCTAAACGTAGACATCGAACGTTAACAGCTGTCGTGAATAAATTATTACAAGTAAATACATTAAGGGTGCAACACCTATCAGACAACGGACAACTACTGCATCATCCCTCCCGCGAGCAAACCCGAAGAACCGGATCGTGACTGTACAAACTTCGACCACGATGATGATAATGATGTCTGCTATCAGGTTTGATACCTTTCTTTTTTTCGTTTTTAATGTGAAAGTGGAAATGACATTAACGGAGTTCATGCATGATAGCGTTGTAATGTGCAGAGATCAGTAGCATATCAAAAATAGTAACAGTTCGAAGGCCGTATTCCCTATCAACACTATTCCGATATCGGTGCAACGCGCATACAGTTCAGCATCAGATGAGTCACGATAGCGTCCAGGGGTCAATTATGTGCGCAAAATTTTGCACATGAGAGATCCCACTAATTGTAAACAATCAAAAAGGCATCCTATTTTATTAGGGATTTCGTAACGAGCGAAAAAAATAATACACAATTATAATGTCGACTGAATGCTCAATTCAGGTCGGTGCGTATCCAGCCAACTGGACTGAAGCCAACACGATCTGTCACAGCTTCGGAGCCAACGTTGCCTCGGTTCACAACGATCTGGTTTGTTGAAAGACATTGAAACGCATTGTTTGTGATCCATCAGGGAAATCTGTTTCGTTCCTCAGAATAAGTCGAGATTTCAAGTGCAATTTTAGACATTTTTTTCTAATCTATAAGACTAACAGAATAATATTCAAGTTCCTCGTTTACTTTTCGCCTATGCTGAGCACAAAACGCTTTTACGACTATCAAAATATTCAGAAAATCGAGTATTTCGACCTCTTCTCTTCAGGAGAATTCGTTCATTCGTCGTCTCTCCGTCTCAAAAGGTCTCATCAATGGAATGTTGTTGGGCGGATCACTGAATGCGAAGAAAAACGCGTACAAGTGGGCGGACGGAACCAAGTGGGACTACGATAACTTCGCGCCCGGTCAGATTCTATCACATGCTTTCATCTCCAATGATTGAGCAAGATGATAGCTCGCCAGAACCCCATCTCTCGGATAGGCAGCATCCAGTTAGAGTCAGATGGAAATATTCCAGGATTCCCCCTAAACGGGTTCGGTGAATGTGTTGCAATGGAGACGAACAACGTTGGCGGACAGTGGATCAACGTCGACTGCGCGACGGAACTCCCATTCGCGTGCATTCGAGCCCGTACGTTCACTTTTTACGCTTACTCTAGCATGCAACAACAGTTCTGTCAGAGAACACATTTCGAAATTGTAATCATAGTCCCACTCTAGCACAATCGACATGAGTTTTAGACATATTCTTATCATGTAATTCTATATGGAGACAACGATATTATATTATTTGATTGGATGATTAATATTTCCATTATTTACAGCCGACGACTCCGATCCCGTGTGTGACGGAAAACTGAGGAAGGAGAATGACATTGTGAGTTTGTCTAATGTTGAATTACAATAGTCAGTTCGAATAGCTGGAAAAGTGATTAGGGATGGTTAATGCAGAAGCGAAATAATCATTTCCTCTTACCCCACAAGCACACACGTGTGTCATTTTTCATTGAAGAATTAGGCGACGCGGTGAGCTTTTCAACGAAGTGAAGGCGATTCCATGAGAAAAACGATGTGGCAAGGGCCTAGTCGTAAAAACTTTCTCTCGTGTGTGTATTTCTCTCACTACTCTCTTCACTCCACCTTCTGACTCACTTTCTCTAACCAGTTAGACATCGCGATGGAATGCCCTCTCTCCCCTCTTCTACCCAGCTGCCTCGTAGCCTCCTCTCGCGCTATTTACTGAGTGCCCGGGTGGCGCAGGCGGTAAGGCGTTAGCTGGTCTAACATGCCCTCGCTGGTTCGATCCCACCCGGCGCCGGAGAGCCAGACTCTCTGCAACCCCAATCTTGGTGACGTCTTCATCCACGACGAGAGGCTCTCCCATCTGGGATCCTACCAAAATAAAGCCATCTGGCCAGCCAAGGTCTACTCAACGAGATACGTGATGTCAATTATCAATTATTCAACAATGCATCAATTGCGCGCGCAAAAATGCCCTGGCCAGGATGAACTGTACGGCACATGTGATGGTGCCTAATTTTTTCATTACTAGAAGGTCTTGAGAGTGTGGTCGATCGTTCTCTAGAAATCCGAGTAGATATGAATGTAACTCTTATAAATAGTTGTCCCTTAAAAAACTTCCTTGAATTCATTAGGGCCCTAACAAACTGATATTGATATTTCAGATAACCAACCCCGGTTTCCCCTACGACGCCTCTCTTCCATGCGATTTCATGCTCAAGGTCGATCCAGGAATGCTCGTCGAAGTTGAGGTACAGCCTCATTCTACGGACCTGAAGATTTTTCGTTTCATTTTCAGTGCGATTTATTCCTTGTTTTTTTACCATTTTATCGGATAAGTATTCGTCTATTGCTGACATAAAAATGAAACAAACAAGTAGGCATGTCGCAAATAACTATTGCCCATTCCCCTCATTCGAAGTTACCATAGAGGCGCGACACAATAATGGTCACAATTTCCATTTGAGATTCTAATGCTGGAGGCGAATTCGTGCTGCGATCGTCTCGTGCTCTCGGAGGGAACACTCGGAGGACCGGAGATTGCAATGTAAGAACTTGGGTCTGTAAGGTGAAAAATCCGTTCCTTCATTCCTCATACTCTCTTGCCTGGTGATAATGTTGACTGAATGAATATGCAAAGTCTTCACCCTAACAACCCTAGTTAGAAATTCGAAATTCATGTTGATCCTTCGTGGATGACTTAGTGCAGGGCACCTGCCCGTTCTTCCCGTTCGGTAAAGTAGGATAAAAATAAGAGACGAATATGAAAACCCACTTACATAGGAATATTTTGAAATTTCGATATACAAAGGAATTAAACACTTCTTCAGTCTCACCGGCGAGTTGTATAACGGCTGGACGTTCCGGACCACTTCGCAGAATGCAATGAGGGCATCGTGGCAGCCAAAGGGAGGAGTGAACGTGAAGGGAATGATGGTTAGCCACTCACTTTCTATACTTTTTCTTTACATGGGAAAGCGTACAATAATTGAATTATTCTCTTGTTCGATTTCGATCACATAGAACAGTAGGATTTTATTGCACGGATTTTGTAGTAGCCGAATGGTGGAGTGAATGTGAAGGGAATGATGGTGAGTCGCGCTGTTTCTATACGTCTTCTTTACATGGAAAAGCACAAAATATATGAAATTATTATCTTCATGAATAGCAATCACATGGTACAGCAGGCGATTGTAATAGTCGAATGGTGGAGTGAATGTGAAGGGAATGATGGTTAGCCATTCAGTTTCCACACATTTCTCGATATAGAAAATCACGTAAACAATCTTCTTGAATAGTAATCACGAGGAGCAGGGTATTGTAGTATGCATATTCTAATAGTCGAATGGAGGAGTGAATGTGAAAGGAATAATGGTGAGCCGCGCAGTATTTCTCCCTTCACTTTCCCTCGATATCTTGAATAGCATTAGCATTGGATATCAGGGCGTGGAAGTCCGGATAGCAGTCGTAGGACCTTCCATGAATCGCACCTTCACTTTTTTTTATAAATATTTTCACTTGAATGACTGCCTCATTGCAGATAACTTTCCGTGGAGTGCCTAAATGAAATGGCGCCAACATCGGAAGGGCAACAATAAAACCGTGCAATCGTTGCTTTTCCCTGTAAGAATTATCGCGATAAATTCTGAAGTCATTCCGTCGTGAGAGAACAAGTACTGGAAGTAAGATTCAAGGGCACAACTAATGATCTGCGGGAAAGCCCTGAGAAAAAAATTCATCGTAACTGTGAAGGAGCACGGAATGAAAAAAAACGAAGATCTTATCAGAATCGCTTGTTTTCCTTCGGCCGAGCTTCGCATTCCTTTCGAAATACAAACAATAACAAGATGAGTAAGCAAGCAGTAAATAGCTATCACCTTTTCACTCATTCGAATACAAACACCTATCCCTTCGGTAATCCCCGGTGGAAGATAAGATAATCTCACTTCACCGCGATACAATAATGGTCAATAACAACATGCACTGAACAGTACCGTAAAAAGAGCTAGGTGACTATTTAACCGCATCTATTGAATCATCAAGGTCTTCCGATTCCTTTCCATTCCAATGTCCCCCAACAAAGCACAATTGCAGCAGATCAAGACCATACTAGCAGCAAGTGAGCCGTGCTTCCCATTTATATATTTTGTTATGTATGAATGATAGTGATTTGGAGGTACCGCTCGACGTTTGCTACTGCACCTACTATCTTCCATAGCGCATGCAGCCATCTCGATTGTGCTGATGTATTTTTGGTAAGAATAAGCTTCAAAAATAGCGTTTTCATTCCAACAAACTAAATTTTTAGGATGAGCTGGAGATCCTGTCAGGGAAATGCGACCGTATTCGGTGGGTACCTGATTATACGAGACAATTTATAGTTCATTTCAGTTGCACTCAGCACATTCTACATCATCTTTTTTGCAATTCTTTTTGTCACAGCAAGCTCGCACCTCTTTTCTGGAAAAAAGAGCTTGGACAAGCTAGCGCAAACCATAACTGCGTCAGTGAATACACTATTTTCGAAAAAGCAAACAATTTATTGCAGCACTTCGATCGCGTCAGCAGTGCTTGGCGCCGCTGGTGTGATCGCTGTTGTGATCATTATGAATTCTGGAAATTGCCACTATGCGCCGTTCGGAGCCCTATTTGTTTGCACCATGATATTTTTAGCTGGATCAGTGATTCTCAATGTCACAATGTCCATATTGGAGCGCCTTCAAAGAATACAGCAGAAGCTGCTTGAAAAAACGCTGGAAGGCAAGTATTTCGATTCGAAAATAAATGAGTTCGTCTAAAGAACTTTCAGATCTAGAGAGGGTATCCGCACAATTCGAGGAAATCGCGAACTCTGGTTCGATCCCTTTAAGGATTGCTAGTGATTTCATAGTTTCAGAAGCGGCTAAACCTTCATTTCCACCATCAGTCCCTACGAATACCGTCCTCGTGCATCCCTCCGCTCCGCTCTATCCCTCTGATCAGCTCGGATCGATTACCTCATTCGAAAGCTTGAGCGAATTGACTGGAATTGCGAAGTGCCCTAAAACTGCAAACTGAAAGATGAAATATTGTTGCTTGACTGATAAATGTGCCAATGTGATCGCCTCAATATTCCTTATTTATCAATTGTTTATCCAGCGAACAAAGCTTAAAGTGCAAACTGAAATATCAAATTCATAAATTATTTCCCAATAATTGAATTACTCATTTCCATCGGCAAAATATGAATTTTCTCAGTTTATCTTTATCATGTTATCAGCCCATTATAAACCGCTTCACTCAATTGTGACAATCTCTTGGTTTCTCTGCCACACGAGAGATAAGGCAGAAATGAAGAGACGAAAGCGTTGATCCTACACATACATCACGTATTTTGCATGCGTGGTTTAACGAGCGAAACGTGAAAATGCTGACAACGAGAGTGATTCCCATCGAATAACGGCAAGGCGAGGAATAACGGCAGGTCATTTTGTCGTGGACGAACAAAAATGCTGCATTTACGGGCATCAGCGGGGCAGCTCGATAGAGAAGGCGAATAGCTTTTTACATTTATTTTGTTTATATTTTCTCCCATGTGCATTTGATTTATGCATAGGGGAGAAAGGAGATCGGAATTGCAAATATTGAATAAATCATTGAACAAATACCAAAATACCAGAGCTAAGCTAAAACTTTTGTATAAATAAAAAAATACCGTGATCTTAGCCATGAAATCAGAAAAACTAAATATTTATGTCACTGCTGAAATATTTTCGCTCCTCCTTAAGAAAAAATCTGGAATATCTTCCTTCATTCACTTTCATTTGTTGTATTGTTTCGCTTAGCCTAGTTGTCAAAGATTCCATCAGATCTCACTCAATGCATCCACACTAAATATTTCGATCATAGTTTTATCTACCAGGGTACTGTAACCCAAGGATACGGTAACCTAATGTTACACGAAGCCGTCAAAGGCCCTTAGAAGAATGGGAACTTCTTCTTCTTCTTTTTCTTCTCACTTGCCTCCCTCAGTTGTTCTTGTCTCTCTTGCTCTGCCTTCTCTGCCTTCTCTCTCTCCTTTCTTTCCTTCTCATCCTTGATAGCTTTCTCTTCTGCTTTCTTCTCCTCTTCCTTGCGTTTCTCCTCTCTAAACGCATCATCCTTCCTCTTCTCTTCATCCACTATCTCTTTCCACATGGCTTTCACCTTCTCGGTCATCCTGAGCCCGGGGTACTGCAAATATATAAAATTATCGTAAAATATTAAACCGTTCCGCTAATATTAATCCTATCTTTCATTTTGCAAATTCGGAAGAGTGATCTCCGGCATTAGCGTTTGCTACTAATCTTTTCGTAGAGTCCCGCAGTAGCACTTACTGGGAGAATGAGTATTTTAGAAATAACCAAGAAGCAAATGAAACGTTCCGTTTTTTGTGCTAAACGCCGTATGGTCAAAGGGTTACAATATCATCATTATATATATTTAATGAAAATTGTTTTCCGCAATTGAACGAAATGAAAAAAATTGGAGAGACTTAATAAAAGAAGGAAGAGAAAGACTGACCTGACAGATCTGACGAAAGAGACAATTGAAGATGAAGACGTACTCGTCAGCGTTGCGAATGGCACCGTTTCTGCACCGTCGAATCCATTTGACGACCATGGCCATCTGAAAAAGACGCATCGACGCAACTACGAAGAAGGCGCATTGACGCAACCACGAAGAAGGCGCATGGACGAGCTCCTCTTCCGTCCCTTCCTTTCTCTGCTGCGCCTTGACCTAGCTCCCTTCCCTTTGCACCGCGCATCTTGATTTTTCCTGTGCCCATTCGGATAGTGGTTTACGGATGCTATCGAGCTATGACGTCCGATTTTCCCCGAACATATTGAGTTTACTCCTTCTTTAACTACGGAATCTTAAATATTTTTTTACTGTCATTATTTCGTGCGCGATTCGTTTCCTCTCAAAGTGGGCGGAGCTTGCGCTTCTAACCATACCGTGACATCCTTCGCTTCGCTGAAGAGAAGAGAGCCCAGCACGTCTACGGCAACGAAAATCGCCGCGCGCGATGTACCCTGCAATTGTTATTCTTAATTAGTTTCTTTTTATATAATATAATACTAATAATGACAATAATAAATAATATTTCGAACCGAGAAATCATCCATGAGCACAATAGGCGTACCATCACGACTTCTAACTTCGCCTTGTACCTAAATAATTAAAATTTGGTAAAAAAAAGGTTCAAAGTCATAGCGGATTTTTTATCGCTATTTTCAGAAACATTGCGCTGTGGATCAAGAAATTATTTTATCGAAATCATAAATCACTTTTTATTCCTCCACTTTCTGATGTTGTAAAATGTTCACTACCCGCTGGCTTGGGGGGGGGGGGTGGTTTGGAATCCGAAATGTCATCACCACTTATCTCGTTATTTTCGGTGGTATTCAGTAGCGCAGCAGCCTACTCAGACAGGAAATGAAAACGGGCGTTGGAATGCTGTGAGTAGCGTTCTCTTCGTGGAATTTAATAGGATTAGACCTTCAGGAAGAATCAATTCCATCAAGAGAACCCGGGACTTCTTCGATTGATGGCCCAGACAACAACAGCTTCGATTGCGGACGGGTGGGGAGTGAGAATGGCAGGAAGGGAATACTCTGCGAGAGAAGGCCGGGCCGAATATTGAAGATGTGCCTTATTCACCTGGGCGATAGTATACAGTTGATCTTGCACTTCGATCTCACTCCAACTGTCCGTCTCGCTGACCAAGGTACTCTGAAATATTCGCTATTATGGTGTCTCTATTTCATTTCTTCATTATTCGTTCGTAGTATTGTGTGAATCAATCAAAAAACGGAAATATTCGAACATGATAGTGGCTCAAGCAGCCTTTAACGCCTTCAAGATTTTTCTTGGCGATTTCCTTGTGCATATGGTTGTCTTCAACGGGACACTTGATTGGGCTGATTCCAAAACGGTCCAGAGCACTCCAGAAATATCTGCTTTCAACCCGACCCTGAACAACAGCGATGACACATGGGCCGCGATTGCCTCTCCCTGAACTGCATACTCTCTCGCCTGTCTGAGCGGCCAAGGCGCATTAAAAATATAATACTTTGGATATTCGACAATTTCCCTTTTTTCATTTGCATTTCTGACCGTTGGTACAGTGCATACAATGAAGAGTTTCGTACTTCTTGTTCAAGTACAATATTCGAATTTCGCACAAACCCTATTTGCAACGAAGATGGTAGACAATTCGAGTTGTGCATTCTCTCGGACCGGGTAGAATTTGTCGTGCACGACCTTAGTTAATTTTATTATTTTTTTACAAATTATTATTATTATTATTATTATTATTACCTTTCCGAAGGGTCCCTTCTCTGTGTCCTCGCGCGGAGCCTCCTTTGCCTGCAGGAAATTTAGAATGCGCAGCACTATAATTTGCGAACTTTTCCCCAACGCTTGATCAGGACCATCATTTCCAAAAACAAATGTATCGAAACAAAGAGAAATTGTGCAGAAGACGCTTAGCAAAGGCAGCTCGACATGACCTTACAAATAGTCTTAACTTTGCTTATTTTTTTATCATATCTAGGCAGAAAAAATGACGACGCGAAAGAGAATGATAGGGAGAAGCTACACTTCTCCGTTGTTTGGCCCCCGCAGAGTATTCTTTCCCTACCATTCTCATTGGCTGCTCCTTCGCATTCAGAGCGGTCGTAGCCCGGGCCCAAAAAACAGAGAAGTTTCGGAGGAACTGCATTGCCTTAAGCAACACCCCCCCCCCGAGACGGAAATAAAACCCCATTGTGCTCACCTCTCGGAAGTAAATGATGCACACGCTACCCCATTTATTGATCATCTCCCAGAAATCATCGAGAGTCGACTCCGCTCCTTCCGTCTGAGGCACGATGGGAACCTGTGAGTGAAGATTGGCGGATTACGGTTGACATGAAATTACACTCCTCAGGGGGTATGGCTAACAACAAACAATGAGGCAAACTGTTTTGAGGGTTATATCACGCGTTTCGCGTAAAAACGTACACAATTTGTGATGTTTTGGTACAGCATGAGAAATCGAGATATGAGATTTTTACAGTTTTGGATTGCATTGTGGTCGGGGACATCCCCTTGAAAATTTTAGACCGATAGCATCACTCTCGGCTGTGCAGCACCTTGCTGCAGCTGTCAGAAGCCGTTTTTTCAACCCTTGTTTTCTGACCTTAGCAGATGTTTTCACGAAAAGTTCAAAAGAGAGACTATACCTTATTTTAGCTGGTCTTGAAGACTGATAGCTTTTTGTGTCCATAAGTTGTGCGAAATTTGCATATCACGATGTTTTGTCACTGATTTCATAAATTTCTCCGCGGCCTTTGAAGTGCAGTCTGATTTTATTGTAGAATCTGATAGAGAATGACATGAGGAATCGAACTGTGTACTTCACGACTCATAACTCGAGACCTTACTCAAGTTATGGCTTACTGACAGTCGCGAACCTCCTATTTTCTCTAACTTTCCCTCTCTTTCCTTTGTTTTTCATTTCATTCCGCGCGATAGGGAAGAGAGAGCGGTGTGATTTGATGGATAAATGGGCATAATTTACGGTCTTTTAGCAATATCTTGGGTAAGGTCCCGAGTTATAAGTCGTGAAATACACAGTTCGATTCCTCATGTCATTCTCTATCAGATTCTACAATAAAATCAGACTGCACTTCAAAGGCCGCGTAGAAATTTATGAAATACGTGAGAAAAAATCGTGATATGCAAATTTCGCACAACTTATGGACCCAAAAAGCTATCAGTCTTCAAGACCAGCTAAAATAAGGTAGAGCCTCTCTTTTGAACTTTTCGTGAAAACATCTGCTAAGGTCAGAAAACAAGGGTTGAAAAAACGGCTTCTGAAAGCTGCAGCAAGGTGCTGCACAGCCGAGAGTGATGCTATCGGTCTGAAATTTTCAGGGGGATGTCCCCGACCACTATGCAATCCAAAACTGTAAAAAATCTCAGCTCTCGATTTTTCTGCTGTACCAAGGTTGTGTACGATTTTACGCGAAACGCGTGATATATGAGTCCGGTCGTATAACATTAAGAATAAGGGTTTTTCTGTAAATCTGGGATCTGACGTTCTGACTTTTTTGAGGGTTATACACATATCTGCTACGGCATACCTGTGTGAGAATGTATTTCTGACGGACCAGTTGAGTGTCGTACACCCAACTCGCGTTGATGTATCTCTTCTTGTCGTCAAATTCAACGCGACTCACTTCGAGACACGTCATCTGATCCTGTAAATGTTGAACTTTGCTTCCTGGTACCATTCGCACTGCTTCCAATATCCGAATATTCAAGCGTCGACTTGAAAACCACCCCATCATCGCTCATGTCGCCAAACTCACCTAATCCAGGAGAGTCCACCCGTCCCCCTCCACTTATTTCCACCATATTATTATAGTTGCAACTTTCGGTTTCGTTGCGCTTCGGGCGTAGATAAATTATCATTAACTTGACACCCAATCGGCTTGCCCTTGGCTATCGCAGGGGACAGTGTGCACTCAAAGAAGCAGGAAGGCTTGAAATGGCTATGGCAATATTCGGTAATGGCACACAAAGATCAAAGATCAAAGATCATCAAGCCCGCAAGTATGGCCCTCCGAGAATCCTTAGTTAGCAAGACAGCCGAGCCTTGCCCCGGCGCACGAGCTGGAAAAAAAATCTCGCTTTAGATACCGTACCTTGTCACGATTCTTGGTAGGATTGGCCTTCCATTGAGTATCCACATAGTTGGGAGTCTTGTAGCCCTCAATTTCCTTCTTGAACTCTTCCTTCATGCCTTCGACGCCTGAAACGACGCATGACTTCGTATG
Source organism: Pristionchus arcanus (assembly GCA_900490705.1). NCBI lineage: Eukaryota > Metazoa > Nematoda > Chromadorea > Rhabditida > Neodiplogasteridae > Pristionchus > Pristionchus arcanus. Next base: position 133,703 of record LS486809.1, on the reverse strand, counting down.
ATTGAGTACGAAGTTATCATTTATCTTAACCATTTATCTTTATTAATCTTTATTTATCTTTATTTATCTCATTTATCTTTATCAACCATTTATTTATCATTGATCATTTATCTTAACTACTATATGATAGGCTTCCACGATCAGTATGCCCGGAATTGTCCTTGTCCGCCAAACTCATTCTATTTTTGTTTTGTCGTCTGACGCGAGAACGTTCGGGGCACGCCCGAATCTGCAGCCGTCCCCCCTCTCCTTGATATAGGGTTGGCTTGTCGAGAAATGACTCTCTTCATTCTCCGCGCTCTCTCACTTCTCGGATCGGCGAGAGAGTATGCGAAATGAAGAGACCATTCTCGATAATTTCTCGATAAGCCAACCCTACCTTGATATACCCCTGCGCACTGCACTTGCTTACCCATCTCCGCATAGCGGTGCAGAAATACTGACGCGTTCCATAGCGCTTCAATCGACCACTGCGAAGTGGTCATCCAGGTGCGCTTCGGACAGGGTTCCCTATCCTGCAACAGATGCTGTTGTTGTTGTTGTAGTAATATATCTGCGCTGTATTCCCTAACGAAAGGAGACAAAGATTCTGTTCATGATATTTCCTGGCTCGGGGACGGGGACTATTCCTTACACGAGGCATGGCTTCGGGGTCATCTTCAAAGTTGTTGTAATCCGACCAACTGCGATGGCGACGGCCCTTGTTTACTTTCCTTGGCTTCCAGGGTCTTTTCTTCGGACGCCGAAACGACGTAGCGACGGCGACCGGTGGCGCCGGAACATCTCAAAGCGTCCTTGTTAAGGCACACAAATCATCTTACTTAGGTTACGGCTGACAAGGGTAGGTCGCCAATTTGCGAATTCTGACTAGGGATACTCACAACTAGACGCTACTCTAGAAGATTAGGATGGCTATAATGGGCATTGGCATGGACGGAGGTTTCGATGTCTTGGCAGATTTGTTGATGTCGAGCCATTTCTATTTCCCATTCCGACCAAATCCCCACGTTCCAGTGGCATCGGCCGGTTTTGATATGTCTCGACCACCGTCTTCTAAACATCGAAACACCCCGTCTCATATTCACAGGTCCGCATAAATTGCCTTGTCAAACTAATTTCACAGGTGACTAGGCAGGTATTAAAACGCCCATTTACGTCAATTTCCCGGCCTCAATCCCATTTTCCGGTTCTCAACTATTACCCGGTTTCGGCTTAATTACCCGGTTTCGGCGATTCGACCGGCTTCTTCGGCTCGACAGTCGGCGGTTTGTCCTTGTCCTTCTTTCTCATTTTCTTCATGAGTCTCTTCATCGACGACTCCGCTTGCGACTGTTGCGAGTTGTCCTTGCCCTGAAAAGGAGACGAATCAGTCACAATGACATTGTTGTGACAATGTTGTGACACACAATGTCAATGTCATGACAATGACATTGTGGCATTGACATTGACAATGACAATGACAATGACAATGACAGACCGGGTTTGCATCTGCTGATTGTAGGGGCATATTTGTACAAAGAAGACAATGTGATATGATGAAGCTGGGAATAGTACGTAGTACGTCATGCACAGAATCAGAGAAAAACGAACAAAAAAAGGGAGCAAAATAGAACGAAAACAAGGTGATTCCTCACTTTTCCCATGGTGGCAACCGCACGAGAGGAGCGACGACAGGATGAATGAGGAGAGAAGAGACGAGAGAGGAGAGAAGGAAAGATTGGCAATTGTTCGATAATTGAATTTGTATGTAAATTGGCCTGTTTTCGAGTTTTTCGCACAAATAGCACGTTTGAGGTAAATAAAATGTGTAAATCTATGTACGCGACAGAACTTCTTCATTCGGAATCTACAAAGAGCTCGCCATGAGCACTCCACGATTCCGTTCATTCCCTGTCAGAACATCACGTTGGTACTCCCAACTTCCTGCCTCAATTATTGATAAAGTTTATTGATAAAGTATTCTAAAATATTGATGTAGTCATTTCACAACGATATTTGCTCGCTTTTTTCTCAAATATTTCCTTCTCGATCATGTTATCAGCCGAATGGTCTGTGTCTCTCATTTAGTAATGCACTCTTGTTTCTCTGACACATGAAGGATAAGGCATAAATGAAGAGACGAGAGCATTGATCCTGCACATACACACAATGTTTTGCTTGCGTGGTTTAACGAGTGAAACGTGAAAATGCTGACAACGAGAGTGATTCCCTTCGAATAACGGCAAGGCGAGGCTCTTCGCTTGGACGATTACTGATGAAACCTCTTCATACGGCATAACAGAAACTGGTTAAACAATCCGTTTCATTCCATTCGTCTATGGTAACTTTTCTCACTCAATTTACCAATTATCTGCTGGTACCCATTGCTCTATTGCTCGTTCATCGATTCAAACTGCTATCATGTCTTCGTTCTGCACTAAACTTATGAATATGCTCAGACCAGGTGCGCTGAAAGTTCTTGTTAACTTTTTAAATCTTTTTCTATTATAGGCACTGGTCGATATCTGTTCCTGTATCTCATCTCTTTGTTTACGCATCTCATAGCTGCTCCTGTTTTGTTAGCGTACTGGTGAGGTTTTCGCTATTTTATTCGTAAAATATCCATTACACAGGTCGAATGGCCCATCATGCTGGAGCGCAACAGTGTTCCTATTATGTGAGCTCATGAAATACTCACTTTGTACCATAAATAATGAGCAATGGGAGTGAAAGAAACTACTTGAATACAATTTTGCGAAGTCATTAGTAGCCGCTTCATAGTCAATATTTTCATTTTAAATCATCATAAAATATCTATTTTTCAGTGGCAATGTTTCTTGTCGACTCTGTGATATTCTCTCTCCCATTCTTCACTATTCTCTTTCATTACTGCCTTTCGCCAGAGAGAAGCAGCAGGCCACCAGTCATTATTACTGCGTCAGTAAAAACGCTCCTTGACGAAATTTCGATCAAATTCCAGCATCGCCGTAATCGCGTCAGCGATAATGGACTGCGTCAGCGGGTGCGCGTTCGCTATTATCATCACGACCGAAAGTGCGTGCTACGACGTCCGTGACTGGCTGATGTATTGGACGATCACCTTTTTCCTCGTTGCGTTTGTACTGGATATTGGCTTATTACTGACGTCCTATCTCTATTGGCCACCGAAGAAGCGAAGATTCACTGCCCAAATTGCACAATCCGACATAGAACGATGATGTGGATCCTTGATGTTGGCCCTAAAAACAAGCTAATTTTTGCAGAACCTCAGGAGAAACAACGATCGAATAACTTCATCGAAAGTCAAAGTGAATTGGACGTCAAGCATTTAAAATCACATTGCACTTATAAATTGCCTCAAAAATTAAATTGTTCCTTGCATTGCAAACTATGGGTAAAATTTGTATTTTTCTGAACTAACAAATACTATTTATCATCAATAATCGAAACGATCAGCATCTCTCGAATCTCACTTCATAATCATTGTAGTTTATCAGCCTTTAAAGACGACGGATTATTGCGGATTTGTGAAAGGAAATGCGTCACAACCGCGGATTATTTACGGCGAATTGTCATTTTCTCTATAGTGCGCACACTATTACAATTCGAATTACAATACTCTTTGATTCCAGTTTCCTCAGATCATAAATTCTAAGAAATTAATAGAAAATATGATGGAATGCATTTGCATACTGCATACTTCATAGGCATCTTAGTGATTGTTGGATGAACTGTTCGTCCAAAATGCATGCGTCAAATTTGTGATCACATCCTTGCACCGTTGCTGATAAGGTCTTGTCTACGACATTTAGAAAGAGTGACACTCCCTGTCCAGTATAAACAGGCTAAACACGATGTAGCCCGTGATGTTTGCGATGATCATTTTTCACATGTCAGTGATGGAATCAGTCGCTGCTTGCATGCGCACCCAATAGTTCATTTAGTTGCCCCATTTGCACATTAATTGTACAGCTAAAAAGTCGACTTTTCTTCATCTTAGTTTCCGATTTCTTTGAAATCATATTATCCAGGACCACTCATCATGCTCTTCTTCGGACTCGTCTTTGCCTTGCAATTTTCATCGAATTTGGCTGCAAAGGACGAGCTTGTCTTCGTGCAAACGGTGAATAGTTTTTTTAAAAATATTTTTCTTATTATGAAAAATATCTTTTCCAGCTATGGCGTCACGGTGATCGTATTCCCCATGGAACTTATCCGACCGACCCCTATCAAGAAGACTTTTGGGGAATGCCGTGGGGAGAAATCACTCAGGTATATTTTCCGAGAATTCGCGGACAATTTATCATAAATATGTAGAGAAACAGTTCAAATACGCATTCCAGGACGGTTTCCAACATCATTTCGAGCAGGGAGCGAACCTGCGATCGCACTACATCGAAACCGGGTTCCTCAGTGGAACTTATAAGAGCGATGAGGTTCGTCATTCATTATTCATCCCTTTTTCCGTGTCTTCGTCTCAATAACGATCTTTTTGCAGATCACAATTCGCTCAACTGACTCTGCGATCTGCCTGCAGTCAGCGCTCTCTAATGTTGCCGGATTCTATACTGGTACGAGTCTCGTTTTATATTTTATAAATATTTTTACCGGTAGAACTATGATATGAAATGCTCACGTTCTTCATGAAATTTCACATGAATTTTCAACGTCTAACCAATTTCCGAAATTTTTAAATAAAGGATCGGCAAAAGTGTGAGGGAGTTTGCTGCTACCAATCCGCGTGTTATTTTTGTTCTTGATCTCTTATCGTCGTGAGACACCACGGCTGACTCGATAGTAGCACCCCGTCATGTGTATTCTGGTCAAACGTCGATAGATCCTGAACGCCAGTTGTTCCGTTATATTACCTGGAAACGGTTTAACCCATACAGGACTCTGGTAAAAGTTTCCTAGCAGGATCACAGTTGACTTCCTGGTGGGTATCTTGCAGGTTTCCTAGTAGGAAGTCAACTGTGTTCCTGCTAGGAAAGAGGCTCCTTCAACTGTGATCCTAGTATGAATCTCAAAACGGGGAGATACTGTATTATTGATTGATATTGTACGAGTTTGCCTCATACAGCAACCAAACCACACATGGAACGTCCATGTAAGGTAGTCACATTCAAATGGCAATCCCTAGCGGGATAGCAGTAGACGGCAGCTCAGTTCGAGCGCCGTTCCAGGGGAGTAAAAAAATAGGCCCTTGTAGGCTAGGCGTGTGCTAGCGTGTGCTACTGTGATCCTGCTAGGAAACTTTTACCAGAGGATGTGATGATCCATGAAATGACAAGAAGTTTCAGACTCCCCAGTCCCTCTTGACGACGTTCTTCCCAAGTGGCCCACCGGATGGACCCCGATTCCCGTTTACTCGAAACCGAAGAATGAGGATAGGGTAAGTTTTTTTATTCGAACAAATCTTTGCTTCTTCAGCTAATTACGATTGGGCTTTCATCACTAATGAACACATCATGAATTAGAAGAATGCAACGTTCTTGAGGGGTTCCAATGAGAGATTGCAGGTCCTTCAACCGGGTGTGAATTGCCCGAAGGCTGACAGTCTCGCGAAGTCGAGGGAGAAGACCACGGCGTTCCAGGATTTCCTGGCTAGTAATTGGGTACGCGAATAATTTTTGATTGCTCTCGATGGATGGGGCCATTTTCATAACGAGTATTTCGGGCTCTGGTCCGTTTTGGGTGTCCCATCAAAGTTTCCTGGTCCCAAAATAGTTTCCTGGTCCTTAAAAAGTTTCCTGGTCCCCGAATAGTTTCCTGGTCCCATAATCGGCCGATCAGGGCATAAAAAAGTTTCCTGGTCCCAGAAATAGTTTCCTGGTCCCAGAAATAGTTTACTGGTCCCAGAATCGGCTGATCAGGGCTGGGAAATGTTTCCTGGTCCCAGAAATAGTTCCCTGGTCCCATAGTTTCCTGGACCCATCCAGAGTGGGTTGTCATTGAAAGTGTATACGATGCAATTTATCTTTAGAATTAGTTTATTCTTTTCGTGAAATTCGAGGGGAGTTTGGGGAGTTTGGGGGGTGACGGAGAAAAGAAAAGGCATGAAGAAAGCGAGTGAGTGGCGATTTCAATGTAAAATGATGACGGAAAGGACGGAAAGGGCGGTATGGAACATTTTTAACCCTCAACTCGTCACTTCTTTCCTCCTCCCAGGTGATCGAAATCTTTCTAACACCACATTGAGTGTGTGTACCATTTGAAACGCAGGACAGGCCACCAAGCTCAGATTGGCAGTGTTCGCGGAATTTTCGCAGAGTCTCATAAGCTGCAGTTAGATTCTTTTCGGACTTCACATGGTATTGGTAATGAGTGCACATAACACTGAGAAGAGGAAAAAAGAATAAACTAATTCTAAAGATAAATTGCATCGTATACACATAACAATGTTTCTACATAGAACCGTCCTTTCAATGACAACCCACTTTGGATGGGTCCAGGAAACTATGGGACCAGGAAACTATTTCTGGGACCAGGAATCTTTTTCGCGCCCTGATCAGCCGATTATTGGACCAGGAAACTATTTCTGGGACCAGGAAACTATTTCTGGGACCAGGAAACTTTTTCGTGCCCTGATCGGCCGATTATGGGACCAGGAAACTATTTTTGGGACCAGGAAACTATTTCTGGGACCATGAAACTATTCGGGGACCAGGAAACTTTTTAAGGACCAGGAAACTATTTTGGGACCAGGAAACTTTGATGGGACACCCAAAACGGACCAGAGCCGTATTTCGTATATAGAATATTTTGTTAATACGTTTGTATTTAAAAAATATTCTTTTCAGAATCTCTACGCTCTCCTGGCACAAAACGGCGGTCAGGGAGAAGTGAAGAACACGTTTAGTGTACTCAGCGACTGGTTCGATACACTGCGGATTGAGGTAAACGAAAGTCAAAGGATAAAACGAAAAAAAATTCAGAAAGAGCAATTCCACCTCACTCTCCCTGAGTGGATCACTGATGACGTCTACAACCAGCTAAAGGCCGCCTTCCTAGCGGGGAATGACTACACGGATGGAGCGGGTAGAATATTTTTGAAAATCGCTGGTTACTAGTACGCTCATAGTAAATTTCATTACCAATGATGGAACAGAGTATAAAGTTTACATTTTTTCAGCCGGTTTCGGCGAGAAAGAAGACAAGGACCTTGTCAAGCTTCGCGGTGGATTTCTTCTGCATGAATGGAGATCGAATCTGAAAGATGCCAGCGAGTCGACGGGAACCGTGAAATATCATGCGTATTCGGCTGTTAGTTAATTCTAATTAATTTTTTTAATCGCACTTTTTCCTAAACATTACTAGCTGAGGTATGTATGCAGAATGTGGTCAAGGGCGAAATCAAAACTTCCCGTAAACTCCAATCTATAAAAATAGGTTCCACGCATCCATGTTTTGGCGCTTCTGCCGTTTGGGGGGTCTCACCCTATTCCACTTTCCCCTCCCCTCATTTTGCTCTCCTCCACTGAGGAGAGCGCAGTCTCCTCCTCAGAGGAGACCCAGTCCGCGGGGGCGAATGCTCCCCTCCCTCTCCTCAGACTGGAGAGCGATGGACTGAACCAGAGAAGTGAAATTGAAAGCTTATGTAGGGATAAATTGGATGTAAATAGATTGGATGTAAATCGACGAGAGACAAGGGAGAGACAAGAGACATAATCTCGTTCTGGACTAATTGATTTGTTGACGAATGGTCTTCATTCTCATTCTTCGAATTTTTGTTGTTTTTTCTCCAAAAAAACTAAGAACTAAGCACTAGGCAGTAAGCACTACACATGATCACTAAGCCTGAACCTAAGCACTAAGCCTAAGCCTAAGCACTAATCTCTAAGCTCTAATCCTAATGATGACATTTGAGGCTTAGGCGTAGTGCTTAGTGCTTAGGCTTAGGCTTAGCGCTTTGCATGTTAAGTCTTTTGTTAGTCATTACATGCGTTACTTGCGATGATTACATGTGTGTAGCGTCTAGGAGAGAAAGGCGACAGATCGAAATGAGCTAGACGACCGTGCGGAATGCGACGAATTAGGCGAAATGAGGGGAGGGGAAAGTGGAATAGGGTGAGACCCCCCAAACGGCAGAAGCGCCCATGTTTTTTATTCAGAAAGAGCACACCGTGGATGCGCTTCTGCTCGCGCTCGGAGCAAAGAAGACTGTGATCGGGGACGACAGTCCGCAATATGCGGGGACAGTAGTCAATGAGCTGTGGAAGAAGACGGACGGGTATTATGTGAAGGTAACCATGGTTAAAAAGCTTCCCTTTTCTGGTTAAATAGAAGTAACGTGATCAAATACAAAGGTACTGAAGATCACAATTTCATTGAAGGACGTGAATTTTTACCTGGTCTATTTTCCAGTTCCTCTACCTCGACAATTCCACCTCACCGGCCCGCACGATCACTGGTCTCCTTGACGCGTGCCCGGACAACGAAGAGTTCTGTCAACTGCAGACATTCATGGACGGTTCGAGCAAAATGTCGACCAAGAATGAGACGCTCTGTGACTTGTAATCAGAAGAATTGCAAGAGAAATGTAAAAATATGGGACCGATAAAGAGCTTTCATTATTCTGCGTCCTCAATTCATTACGAATATAGTATGTAACGACATGAACAGCAAAAAATTGTTATGAAATATAAAACACACAACGGAACAGAACAACATCCGGTCAGACCAGCATAACGGTAATTATCTTTTTTTTTTCCCGAACGGATGAAGCACCGAATTGCACGCTAACGCGATCCAACAGTCAATGAATAATAGCTGATAAGGAGCTTTATCACCGTGCTTCAAAGATGGACTTCAAAATATTGTGTGCGCCCCGCTTCAAAACTATGCATCATCCACCATAGTGATTATGGTAAACAGCTATCAACAATCTATTATCGTTATCATCCAATATCGCCGGGAGTGAAAGGAAGTGGTATAAAACCACCAGGCTTCCGATTTATAGGACCTCTGTCATTTCATTTCTTCATCCTCAAATTTCCTCCTCAAAAATTTATCAAGATGATCAAATTTAATGAAGAGCAAAGCGGAAGTGAGTTAATTCTGATATCAGTAGGGGATACTCAGTAATTCTTGTCATTATGAAGATGTACTGTATTCATCTTAGTGTTCTTAGAGTTCTTAGTGTCTGTTATCATCTAGATTCGCTTAAAAAATATTTTAAAATATTCAGAATCCGCCAGCCATCTAATCTCGCATCTCGCCTCCTCAGCCGTACATCTCGTCTTCTCTCTAGTGCTCTGCTTCTTCTGGTGAGAATAGTTCCTTTAATACCATTAAAATATATTATTTTTAGGACGGATCCGCACAATTGCCCGGGAGTGGGCACAGGGCCGACTTATCTCTTCGGTAAAATTGTGTTGTTGTAACCATAAACAATAAACTTGTGTAGGCGGCCTCACTTTCGGATATTCTACGATTACCGTTATCCTATTTGGCCTGGCAATCGGTCATCTCGGATTCAAGCCCAAGTGCCCGAAGCGGCTCGCAGTCACCACTATCGGGTCAGCAATTGCAACTAAAGACTGAGCCACCTTTTATTTTAAAAAATAGCCAAATCCTTGCAGCACCTCAACCGCGTCAGCTGTGATTGCCATTGCGGGCATTGTCGTATTCGAAGTGCTGATCAACGATGCGAGAACGCCCTGCGCATTTAGTGTAAGCTCTTTTTTCATTGGCCCGGTTGAGGTGCTGACGCGTTTGCGGTGTCTTCACAATCTAGCAACATTTCAGACACTCTACTACATCTCCCTTCTGTTTCTGGTGATATTCATGGCGTTGGACATTCTGCTGTTCGTTGTGTCGCTTCTGCATTGGAAGCAAATGGTCATTGCGGAGAGGAAGATGAGGGGTACGGTTTGAAGAGGGCAATTCGGCATCCTCCTCTCCACCTTTTCGCGTACCCTTTTGTCAGTCCAACCGCCGAGCGAATATACCAAATAAGGGGGAGTATACCGCGAAGATGACACTGTTTCAGAACCGAAGAACAGCGTCTGTGGATCGTGGAGGTTGCAAGCGTCGCAGTTCGAGAGGCCGTCATACGGTGAGAAGTTTTCACAAATTAAATCTCAAATCAATCCTGTCGTGCTCGTGTGAACTTACGGATTTAGTAATTCGTACATGAGAATAATTTTCAAAATAGTAGAAGTGGCCGGCCCGGACTATTCAACGTGGAGGAAGGAATCGACACATCATCAGCGAAGTGCCAGTGGTCAGTTTTTTTAACAGCAGACCAGTTTCTCAAAAACCCTTCATTCGCCATGAATAATCTGATAAAATCATTCTTTAGATTCATCTTCGAAGACCATTTATGGCATCTCGGACAAGCCTGCGGAAATCGTGCACACAATTAACGGTATAGATTACTAATAGACCATCGTTTCACATTTTGTGAATACTCGACATTTTCGAAATTCGCACTTTTTTCAGAACCACCCGCCGCCGACTACGTCTCCTGGAGAAAACGGCCTACTAGCTTCCGAATGGAGTTGCAAACGATCAGTGGTCAGATTTAAGTCTCAAAATTATATTAGATATTACAAATTCATCGCTATCTGCTTCCATGCTCCTGTTGAAAATACTGACAAAACCCTTCCAGAAGCGTCAATCGCCGATTTCCACGAGCCGAAGGTACCAACGCGCCTCTCGCTCGCTCCTTATTCGCCCTCTTCCTTATATCCTATGGATCAGATCAGTCCGGAAACTTCGTTTGATCATCTGGATGATTTGAATGAGAGATCACCTTGAAATTGTATGTATTACTAGAGTTGGATGTGAATTTCGGTGATAAAAGGATATGGTTTGATCTTGTATTGAATGCTAAATTTTGAAAACTCCCCATCGTGACTTCCTGCACATCACACGGTCTTTCGAGCATAACTGAACGACTAATAACGTGAGTTTGCTTCACTTTATTAGTCGTGAAGTTTACATCGTTTGCAGAATTTGTGTAACAAAATTTATTCGAGAGGAAACCCCCCCCCCCCGTCGACTGATGGGAGAGCTTCTGAGATGTTATCAGATACGAGAATAAAAAAATAATAGTTAAGTGTTCTTTCCTTCCTTGCCCAATAGCCATTTTAAGTTCAGGGTTTTCCGCACTAACGTTTGAAATTTAGCAATCAATTCTTCATTTCGCAACTCATTTCTTCATAGGGCACCGTGACGACTTCTACTTATTGTAGTGGCAGTGTTGCCAGTGAACACACTCGAATTTGCGTAAGAGTGTGTGGGTTGTGACACAGGGAATACGGAGGTTAGATCGGGCGAAATAGGCCGGGTGGTTGAGAGACAGCGTGGCCAGCTATGATAATTTGTCAGAGAACCATACTGTTGACAGTGATACAAAGGGTATGCTTTCGAGGTGTCGAAATATCAAGCAGCTCTCTATCTCTAAATAATATTAAATCATGAAGTGGATAATACAATTTAGACGCAAGGCACTAGTAATGTATGCATGGTCTAAGGTGAGAAAAATGACAAAATAATATTGCCGGATATTTTCGCCTGTCGAAATGGCATCTACCGAATTCATGCGATGAACATACTGTAATTCGGTGCTGAATCACAATGTTTTTTCTTGCGAATTTTTGGCATGTGACATTTCCGGATCTGCACGATTCTTACACATATTTATCCATGTTTTGTGTCAATAATGGATAATCTAATAATGTAATGAAGGGACAGCATCGTATTTTACACAACGGGGATGCAATAAACGTGAAATTATAGGTTTTGCAATATTTGTAACAGGCTAACGATTGGAGATAAATGTCGATATCCATAGTCCACATTAGGCCTGCGTGGTGGCCTCCGTCTTCTTCAGAGCAGCCTCGACGTATCGAAAGGCAGCGTTAAACTTGTCAAAGATGTTCTGAATGCAAATGAATTTATTACTTTTTATAAGTTCTCTCTCGAGCAGAATGACTACATATTCTATCCATTGGATATGCGAAAAGAGATTTAAAATTTTGAGAACACATTTAAGAATATAACGTACCGGCTTATTCATGCATACCTCCCAACCTTTCTCGTTCCAATGTTCAACCACATGATCAAAAGAATCCAGAAGACCTGAGATAAAAAATGGGGGGGGGGGTATTTAATATCTGGAGAATATCCACGAATATCTAGCCAACTGAGTTTGCGATTCGAGATTATTTGCGGCAGATTAATTTTAAATTGAAATCTCTAGCTTCTAAAATCTCTAGTTCTTGGTTGAAGACTACTGATTCGCGTCGATTACTGAAGCATAATTATCTTTTTCTCCATCCTTGCCCAAGGCATAGGACACAGAAGTAAAAACAAACGAACTCACCTCGGAGGTTGATGATGCCTACTCTTGTAGTGGCTGCATCTTTGCCATAAATTTCAGCCTAGGTGTGGAATATTTTAAAATGTTGGTCCAATTTTTAGACCTGTCCTAAAGATTTGATATCTTTCACAAGACAATCATTTTTAATCGTCTTTAGATTTTAATGGAAGAGAGATTACGAGCTCATTGATATACTCCTCGAATCTCTAGTATGAATATAAGAAATATGTGCAGTACTCACGAGGCCCTCGTCGATTTTCTCCTTCACATGCCACAATTCAATATTAAATTTTTCATCCTGGAATATTATGTTTTGAATATTCGATTTTTTAATAGAAAAATGCGGCGTGAGAACGAGGGAGCTAATTTTTTCGGCGATTACTGTTGTTTTATGGCCGCGTTTGAAATTGACTTTACATAGAGGAAATCGATATGAGGCCGTCCGCCTAAGGTTCAACAAGCCTCCACTGTGGTCGGGAACACGCAAAAAATCGAAATGTCTAAAAAGTTGGCCCTAGGTGTTATTTTTGATCCTCTACACGCTGGGACACTCGATTTCGCAATATGTCCCCTCCCCGCTCCAGGGGGGTCACCCCCCATTTTGCCCGAAAACGCGTTTTTCGAGTTTTTCTCGCCGGAAAGTGCCCAAAATGGCACAAAATCTCGCG
>LS486809.1:93226-120329 GCA_900490705.1 Pristionchus arcanus | reverse complement strand
CACAAAAAATGTTCAGTTCAACGAGCTCTACAATACGAGCACCAACACGGGGGTATTCGTGAAATTTTTTGTGTCCCAATTTCGCTCCACCCCCCAAAAGACCCTCGTATGTAAGGTCAAATCCCAAGTCCAATGTACCAAAATGATCGGGAGAACCTCCTCTTTCTACTCTAGACCGGTTTTCTCACCCTAAGTCTCGGTTCAAAAAATGACTTTTTCTCGAGAACTAAAAATAATCATGACAATTCAATATAACCACGAGATAGAGCGCAAAATTCTGTTATGGGACGCGAGATTTCGTGCCATTTTGGGCACTTTCCGGCGAGAAAAACTCGAAAAACGCGTTTTCGGGCAAAATGGGGGGTGACCCCCCTGGAGCGGGGAGGGGACATATTGCGAAATCGAGTGTCCCAGCTTGTAGAGGATCAAAAATAACCCCTAGGGCCAACTTTTTAGACCTTTCGATTTTTTACCTGTTCCCGACCTCTGTTGAACCTAATGCAAACAGCCTCATATAATTCAAGAACACGTAAGTACCTCAAGGCACTGGTAAAACTTGTGGAGAAGATCTCTGAGTTTATCTGAAATTTTTGCAGATACATTGGTAAAAGAAACGGGTGCTAGAGCGGCTGAGAATATCCGGAAAACTAATATGGAACAACTTGCTTCAAAATCTAAGCATATCATCCGAATGCCCCGATCGGACCTGGTGAACCGTGCGCACCTTTCGCGACGAATTCTTCATGGATTTTCTTCAGATCTTCGTCGATCGATTCCTCGTTTGCAGTCGCGCCAACGACTGCTGGATGCGTGTATTGACTATCAACCAATCGCATTGTCACAGAGGCGAAGATAACAACGACAAAGAAACGGAGGGGTGGCATTGATCTGAAACATGGATGTGCAGTACGTATCGAGAATCCCGAACATTGTCTACGATGAAACTGATGGAAAAAATCGAAAATACAGAACATTGTCGAGCGACCCATACGGAGTGAATATTACTTATAGTGAAAATGTATTGTGTTGTAAAGCCGTACTGGCACATAAATTTGCGTAAGCTTTGTAAAGAAATAAAATATTGCAAAAAATGAGCAAGCAAAATATTATCGGAGCAATTTATCGTGTTGTTGTTGAATAGCATCCAAAAAATATTGTGAGAGAGGAACAAATTTGCAGAATCCATTCCAGAGTATATTCATGTTCTTCCTCCTTTAAAAGCTCGTAGGGAATATTAAAGAAGACATATCTTTCCGCCCGAGGAAAATATTAAAGTTGCGATGAAGAATAATACACGACATCATTTTGAAAATTGGCGAAATGAAATTTATCCGTGTTTTGCACACATAATGAACGTCAAACACAGTGAACAGGTAAGACTGTGTCTGTAAACGAAGATTCGCTTAGAAGTGCACAAGTTGCGATGCCCAAGCATGAAAAATAGCATGAGCGACCATGCGTGCTTTTACTTGTCGAGGCTCTATTTTATCTACACTAATTCAACATGGATTGGTTTCTACGTTATTTCTCTCATACTACTTTCAAGTTTTAGTTTTGTTTTGAGTTGAAACATTGGAGTCTTACGGCCAAATGATTTGAAAAGGGATGAAGATTAATGCAAACTACATACCATCTCAGTAACGCATTCTGTCCAGCCATTCGTGCCAACTTTTTCATAGAAACCGGCCATTGCACCTGAACATGTTGAAATGCAAACAAATGAGCAACAAATATTTTTGTCCTTTCTGGACTCTGTCGTCTAGGTCACTATCATAGGTGGTGAATAGAGTGCGGCAATACGGCTTGCCTCTATAGCCATCTATCTCTATCGTGTAGCACACTACTTTTTGCATCTAGCCGTCTGGCTCGAGAGGAGTCGGTAATCTTGATAGCAAACCCTAACGCTCACCATTGATACGTACGAGCGCGAGCGTGGTCCTCCCCGGATCGTCACTTGCAAGGTCCTCCTAAGATAATATTTTAGAAATAGGATCCAAAAGAATCAGATCATTTCTTTGCTTTCATATCACTCACCGAGTTCAGCGCTTTGTTTATCCTGTACCGCAATTTCTTCAGATCTTTCGTGAGCGTATCGGCCTGATGTGTATTTACAATAATCAACTTTCGATTCATATGCTAACGTCTTCCTAGCATTTATTTAAGTTTTAAACTCCATATGCGAAGGAATTTTAGAACCGAGCGCTGAATGCAAGCTCACTAGTACAAATAAGCGCATTCAAACCTGATCGCACTCAAATGGCGTGCTCAGAATTCCGCTGACTGTCTCTGCAACATTTTGGATTTTTTCGCCAATTAAAATAATGAACTGACGCATGAACTGAGTTGCTCCCGGCTTGATAAAGTCTACGACTTCTTGGTTGGCATCGGCCACTTGCATAGCGAAAGAGCCGAAGAGAAGAATGAGGCAGAAACTGAGGGGTGGCATTAACCTGGATGAAGGAGAAAAACGTTTTGGAGAATTCGAGAATATATAAGACAGATAAACATGCATGGACTATTCAGCGCTACATGGAAAACAAAAAAATTGCAGCCAATGGCTGGCTGCAAAGCCAATGGCTGCAAGGCGATCTACCCAGACGGCGTGAATATTGCTATAAATAGTAGAGGAGGCAGTGTGTTGTTCAAGTCGAGTTGACACATGAATTTGCGTAATCTTTTGGAGAAAAAAAATTGCAAATATTATATTGCAGAAAATTTAGTAAGAAAATATTATCGGAGAAATAGCATTTTTTTGGTTGTTGTTGAATATCACCAAACATTATGGGAGGAAAGGTCCGAACATTTGCATAAATCATGTTAGAGATTTATGTACGGTGAGGTCAAACAATCGGTAGAACGGATAAATTGCCTATTGGATGACACAGCATTCTACACCGACAGAAAGGGGTTATAGTCGAACTGCAAACTTGAAATATTAAATGTTTTTGAAACATATCGCGATTCTCATTTTGCATCTGACCGACCCTGGAATTCGAGATATGTTTCACAAACTTTGCATATTGCCAAGAAATTATTGCTTGAATTGAGCGGGAATTTGCAGTTCTTTCGTGTCGGGATTTTGGCGCGAAATTTGCATCCATTATTCACCCTTATCTGGACAGAACAAAGGGGTTCAGAATGCTGTGATGAAACCTAAAATCCTACAACGCGTATTATAATTATTGTTTCTCATCATGTATACCATCATTTTCTCATCTATACCTATTGCAAAATCAGAGTGGTGTGTGAGAGACCTCGCTTGTAACTGAGTGCATGCATTGTTTTCTATTTCTTCAATTATTTCTTCTACTCTTTGAAAAAGTGAAAAGGGACACATCGATTTTGACATGAACGCAGTCAAAGTGCAACTTTTTCTTGAACCCAGAACACAATGTTTCTGTGATATCTCATTCATAATCTGTGCCAGACTTTACATCCCGTGTCGGATCCGCTTGATTCTTACACAACCAGCGTCAAATGATACAATATAGACGACATTTATCTATGTATTGTGTAAGGAGAATCGAACTATCGAATGGAGGGATAGGATCGAATTTTACATAATGGGGATGCAATTTTACTTTAAAAAAGTGAAACATCGAAATATATGTATGATTTTTTAACGAGGAAGATAAAGAGTGATATTCATAGTGGCCTCCACATTAGGTGATACCATTCGCCTTATTAAGGTAGTCCCAGAGGTATTTTATGGGAACGTCAAACTGGTCGAAGATTTTCTGAATTATAACGGATGATGTTCTGTGCTATTGTCTCTCACAATATTCTATTTCACAGTTTATGCATTTCGAATTGGTATGAGAAATTAAAGGCTCATTTTTTCCCCTTGAATTCTTTTTAGTTCTCTCTCGAGCTGTATGACTTAATTTTCCATCACTAGTTTGCATGAGATTAAATATACTTCAAAAGTATTTTTTTTTAAATAAGGATATTAGGATATTACATACCGGCTTATCCATGCATACCTCCCAGCCTTTCCGGTTCCACACTGCTACATAATGATCAAAAGAACCCAGAAGACCTGAGATAATAATAAAAACATCGAGGAGGAAGTTGCACAAACAAATGACTGGCTGTAGAGCTCGAGAAATGATCCGCCTCTTCATTCCTCTCACTCTCTCACCGATCAGAGAAGCGAGACTGTGTGTGAAATAGAGTTCGAGAAACAACCCGACCCGATACCACGGGGCCCCGTGAATGAAGAATGAGAGGGAGAGAAATCCGATACCGTCTCGCCAAAATCGTCAAAGATCCGATACCAGAGGGTCGAAAGTATGTTTAAAATCGCGCGTTCTCGACCAATAATCGTGCGATTTGCATCGTGAGATGAGCCATTCTCATCATTTCTACCCCGCGCCCGTCTACAGACTGGTCGCTCGAGCTTTTCGACACGTTCACTTCGAAGTCTAAGGTTATTTCAGAGGTTTGGAACGATTTTTCTTCAAAATTTTTACATGATCTAACCTTTTTATAATTTTCTCTTTAGTCACACTTTCCCGCTACAATGCTCCAACTAAAAAAAACTGAATCTCCAGGCACGGTCTGAACAATGAGAATACAAGACCGGAGAAAAGATGAGTTGCCTGTTATGCTTTCACAATCTAGTCTTTCAACGAATCGTAGTGGTGCGACTCTTGAGTTGATGTGATAAGTCGAGATCAAAAATGTTTTCAAGGTCTAGTATCCTCAATGTCTAATATAGCCTAACCACATTTCGTCTTTGAATAGTAACGACTTAATTTCAGATTGGATCGAAAACATTGGGGCATATCCGAGCCCATAAAAACTTGCCAGAACGGGCATACTTGATCGCCGATCGTGAAAAAATTCGTTTGACCTTCTTTCCGAGCTCTTGAGCTCTCCAGAATTCAAAAATTGAACATGCGTTTTCAGGGATAATTTTGAATTCAATCGAAAGGCCTTCGAGAATTATGAATCTAGCCAAAATATTAGACGATTTGGTTCAGTAGTTTTCGAGTTATGAGCGTAATAAGATTCCCGGTATCGGATTTCTATTCGATACCTTCCCGAGGTATCGGGTCTTTTCATTCTTCACTTTTCGAACGCGAGACCCGGTGCGATACCGAATGACCCGCCCCGAATTACGAACTCTAGTGTGAAATGAAGAGACGGCGGCTCATTTCTCGAGCTCTAGCTAACTGAGTGATGCATGCAAGATGGTTCGCGGATGAACAATTGAAATAAATTGACTTCAACCAGCGCAGCGATTTATTTATTCCACATAATTTTTGGATCGTGCTATTGAAATGAACAGAAAACTCAATGTGCTGGTTAGCGATCCCCGGGAAGAGGGAAGGAAGAAGGAGGAGAGGTATGAAAGAATCCTCTTTCTTCTAGCGCGATCGAACTACGCCTGGTTTTTTTTTAAAAAAACCCCATTGATACGTCCAACTGAACTAATGTTTTGGGTAGCCCCCCCCCCCCCTAATCTCCTTTCTGCCAAATCGATTAGGGAAATCTCCTCGCTCCTTCCCAGTGCGCTGTCTAACTCTGAGTGCCGTTGGATACTGTTGAATCGAGTCGATTGTTTAGTGTACATTTATGATTTCCTTCCTTCTAAAGACTCTCTAGAGAAAGGCTCAAGCAATAGAAGTCAGTACCAAACAAGCTCACCATTACTGAGGTGGCTGAGACCTTCTCGGGAAGTCTTCGGATCTTCGCTTTGAAGTTCAATCTAGGTGTTGAATATTTTAGAATATTGGTCCAATTGTCTTTTGGTTTATAGTGCGCACTATCAATGGTAAAGATATTTCGAGCTCTATCATTGATACATAGAGCTCGAATCTCAAGTGTGAATGTAATCAATATTTGAAGCACTCACGACGCCTTCGTCTATTTTCTCCTTCACATACCATAGCTCGACATTAAATTTTTCAGCCTGAAATACTTTTAATAGTAAAAAAACGGCCTACATAATATCAAGGGAGCGGACGGCCATTTTTTCTACTGTGCCAAACTTTTCCTTATCGCAAAATTTTATGGCCGCGTTTTAGGTGCATTTAACGTTGAGAAAATCATCGGAAACCATTTTTAAGAAGAAGTTTGCGAATTATACCTTGAGACACTCATACCAACTGTAGAGAAGTTCTCTGAATTTATCTGAAATGTTTGCCGATACATTGGTTAAAGAAATGGGCACCAGGTCGGGTGAGTATATCCGGATGAAACCAAATTACTATACTCACTGCAAAATCTAAGAACGCGTAGAAATTCTTTAGTTCATGCAGCAGGCTATCATCCGAATGCCCCCCATCCGACCTTGTGAGTCACTTTGTCAGGAAGAGCGATCCTTCTCTTCATTTCGCGTACTCTCTCGTCAGTCTGACCCGTGACAGAGTACGCGGAATGAAGAGACGGATTCTTCACCCTGACTGCCCTACTAGTGAACCAAGAAACGTGCGCACACTTCATCTCCATTGCTTCAATTGTATCCTCGTGAGCTGCCGCTCCAACGACTGCAGGTTGCGTGTATTCACCATCAACAAATCGCATTGCCACAGAGGTGAAGAGAACAAGGACACAGAAACGGAGGGGTGGCATTGATCTGAAACATGGATGTGCAGTACGTTTCGAGAATCCCAAATATTGTTTACGATGGAACCGATGAAAAATAAAATATACAGAACATTGTCGAGTGAATGTTACTTATAGTGAAAAATACTGTGTTGTGATGCCGGGCTGAATTCATGAATTTGCACATGAATTTGCGTAAGCTTTAGGAAGAAATAAAATATTGCAAAAAATCGCGCAAGCAAAATATTGTCGAAGATTTTTTTGTGTTGTTATTGAATAACAAATAGACAGTATTGTGAGAGAGGAACAAATTTGCAGAATCCTTTGCAGATAATCGCGTACGGTACGACGAACAGTGCGCTCTCGCAGTGAGCTCACACAGTCATGCAAGGAAGAATCGGACTTTATTTTAACCGAGAAACGTTAAACTGGGTGTGAAAAACTGTTGCACCAATGTTGATACAATTACTCCGAATCTTTCATAATCTTCTTTAATCATCCTTGATCTGATCCTCCAGCAATTCTCCCATGGCGATCAACATATTCAGCTGCTTTTTTAGCTCGGTGATCTGGCCTGAAAATATAATTATTTGATTGGAGATCGGACATTGCATTTATGAAACCGAGAAAAAATTTCTGTCGCATGGCTTCCTAACACATTTTACAGGAGACCCATGATAAGTGATACCATTGAATTTAAGCCGGAAAATGACGCTACATCTGTCTAATTGGCTTATCTATATTTTCATCCGTAATAGTATCCTCCCCTCTTCTTACCCTTTTCCTCTCCCATCGAATCGATCAGACGGAATGCCGTCTGTAGACACGTCTTCTTCTCCATCGCGTTCTTAGACATCTTCGACAGTTGATCCCACTGGGTCGTCATCTGAGAAAGATCCATTTTCAAAAGATAACTGTGATCACGCTTGGTGGCTCGAGTAGAGTACTCAAGTCATGATAATATAATCGATAGACAGAGAAATGTAATTTTCAACAAGCGAATTCGTTTTTGTATACAAGGTTTAGCTATTGTGCTTCGGGTACGAATTAATCTTTTATATTGCAAAGGCGCACCTTGGAGAGTGCCTTCGCAGCGGTAGGGAAGAACTTGAGCATCTCGTTGGGATCACCCTTGACTTGCGACCACTTGACAAGCACGTCCAGCGTCGTATCCTTGACCTGGAAAGGAGAAATGAGCGTCTCCACCTGATTTTTACAACATGTTCAGCAGCCAGATCGTTGAAAATCTAGTCAGAATCAGTTGCATGGCTTCACGATTATTTTCGCGGGAGCACCTTTCTCTACTTTGCGCTTCTCCGATAAACCATACCACTGAACGGTCGTTGAGCAAAACTCCGAGAACAGAGATAACCCATAACAGATCGTGGAGTGACTCACACTCATCAGGAATGCGGTAGCTTCCTTGTCTCCAATCGACTCTGCGGCCTCATTGTACTTGGCGAAGTTCTCCCCGACGACCTTCACCATACTCTCGTACGTCTTGGGCAGATGCTTCTTGAGCTTGGGGAAGATCTAAAGGCTGTTCCATTTGATGGCCCGTTGGAAGGATTTTCGAGGTTTGTTATAGGAGCAGTTGCGCGAATATCTTTCTATCTAGCGGAGGTTCCTGATTCATTAAAATCATCGATGCACAGTTTCCTCCTCCTCACTCTCGAATGTGAGATGCTAGTGATGCCGATGCATGAATGCCATCTGTTCAGGAGAATCGAACCTCTATCATCTATCTCTTGTTTTCTAGAGGCTATTCAACAAAACTTCTACCTGTTCCTTGTTCTCGAAGGTGAGGTGCTGGCTGTTCTGGGAGAACTCCTTGATGACTTCATCGGCATCGCCGTCAGTCAGCGAGAATGCCTCGCTGTCGTCTGCAATAGAGCTCGAGTAATGATACCGCAGTCTCTTCTTTTCACACTATCTCTCTCGTCGATCGAGCGAACGAGAGTGTGTGCAAAACGAAGAGATGGCGGAACCAGGAAATATTTGAAGCATTGAAATTTTTGAAAGCATCTAAGAGGTAAGAGATAAGAGATAGAATAATGTTTTCTGTATCTTTTAGCATGGACGAAAATTCACCCAGATTAGATAAGAAAACAACATTGTGAAGATGTTCATACCATCGAAGCACGTTGCCCAGTGCTGCTCGGTGGTGATGCCGAGGGCCGCGGCCTCGTCGGCAACGATGATCTAAAATATATTTCGAATAATATTTCACCCAACTCGAGTAAATTGAGCGATCTGAGATCTAATGGTTCCCACGAAGCAATAAAAGAAGATACCGTCAAGATTAGGGTTGGCCATACGGTGTTTGCAACGTTGCAATAGAGGCTCTTCCCTCGCCCTCGTATTGCAACGTTGCAATGGAAGGGAGGGAGGGATGCAACGTTGCAACGAGAGAGCGAGGGGAGGGGGAGGGATGCAACGTTGCAATGGACGTTGCAACGTTGCAACGATTCGATACCTTCCGAGCACGGAAAACAGTTCCCGCTTCAAATTTCTCGGACCTTAGCATGAAGACAATAATTCAATGTATTTTTAATTTTGATTTTTCACCGATTTCATCATCATTAGGTAATTTCGAAGATTGCGGCGCAATATTCATTTTTCGAGAGAAGACGGATAAAAATTTTGGGGTTATTCAATTTACTTTTACGATAGTGATGGTCACGAAATCATAGCAGAACCTTTTCATCATCATTAGGTAATTTCGAAGATTCCGGTGCAATATTCATTTTTACGTTTATAGCACCTTAAAAATTTATCAAACGATATTTTAATTACTCACATGAATTCGTATTAATAATGATGTTTAATTTGTAAAAAAATATTACAGAAAAAAACCTGCTTCGCGGCCCCAGTGTTTTTGATTGCGAAGCTCCGCCCTCTTTCTCCCGCCTCCGCTTGCTCTCTCTAACCCGTCAAGACTAGTGCGCGCGCTTTGCGGGGTCAAGCTCTCGCTTTCCACCGATCATTGTTTCGCCCAATCGTTCCCTCAACGAACGGTACTCAAATATTTTAAGGTTCTGCTATGATTTCGTGACCATCACTATCGTAAAAGTAAATTGAATAACCCCAAAATTTTTATCCGTCTTCTCTCGAAAAATGAATATTGCTCCGTAATCTTCGAAATTACCTAATGATGATGAAATCGGTGAAAAATCAAAATTAAAAATACATTGAATTATTGTCTTCATGCTAAGGTCCGAGAAATTTGAAGCGGGAACTGTTTTCCGTGCTCGGAAGGTATCGAATCGTTGCAACGTTGCAACGTCCATTGCAACGTTGCATCCCTCCCCCTCCCCTCGCTCTCTCGTTGCAACGTTGCATCCCTCCCTCCCTTCCATTGCAACGTTGCAATGTCGCAATCGTTTAGCCAACCCTAGTCAAGATGGAACCACGTATTTCGCAAGACAATCGGCGTGAAATTGCTCAACCAAGCGAGAAATCCAACCCTCTTGCAAAAGTGTGAAATTTGAAAGACAAATATCGGTTGTGGTACTGTATTCATTATCAAAGCTACCTTGGCGGCTGTCGCATTGGCGCCCTCTCCCAGCACCTCCTTCAGCTTCTCGATGCCCTTCGCGTACCTTAAAAGGTCATTGAGAAGCCTTTTATGCCTCTTAGCAATGTATGAGCCAGATACGAATGAAGAATCTCATTCGTATTTGGCTAGAATATTGGCCGTGTGTCTTAGCGGATCGTACAGGAAAATGAGACATTGCAACAAATTAGCCAAGATATCATCGTGCATCAGAAATAGTAGCGAAATGTCTTACACATCCTCCTTGAGTGGTGCTGCCGACGCCATTGCGAGCGCGACGAAGATCAATACAATCGATCTCATTCCTCAAAATTAGCGCTTAGTGACAAACAATGCGACAATGCACGCAGTGTTATGATGAAAGAACTATTTTAACGCGACATTGCAGAAGGAAAAGGTGAAAAGGAGAAACGAGAGAGATATAGCCGAAGTCTTTCCGTCCTTCCACTTTAAACACGCCGGCCAATCTCACTTGATGACTCAATCACTCTATCAGCCCGCTCTTCTCTTTCTCGATTCCTGGTTATTTTGTGTAATGAACAGCTTCGCGTCTCTCATACAAGTCGGAAGGAGTGAGAATAGACGTAAAATAAAGACAACTGGAGTGGTGATCAACCATCGATCTCATTACAATCAATATCTAGACGCCATCTCATAATAATCACTCCATCAGCCTTCTCTTCTCTCTCCTTTCCGTTTCGATTCCTGGTTCTTTCATCGATGTGTAATGAACAGCCCCACATTTCTCGTAATTTCTCGTCGAAGTGACGAATATTTTTTTAACACTTGCGTAGTGGTCAATGGCCAAATCCAAGAGATAATCTAACCGCGACACCCAACTATTATCGTATGAATAATGACATCAAGCAATGAATAATGACATCAAGCTTTTTATCTTGGTATTTGCTTAAGCGACACTAGAGATTCGTGTATGGTGAAGCACAGTAGTAGTTGAGATGTCGCACTCAAAGTGACAAAAAAATATTTTATCATACTTTATCGCAATTAGTGCAGAATGTAATGAATTTCCACGATTATTGTTTATTGGCATTTTCTGCTTTCTTACTCAGCTTCTCCACCAACTCTCCCATGGCGATAGTAGCGTTCACCTGCTCCTTCAGCTTCATGATCTGGCCTGCAAACAAGTTTTATTGTTATTTTTTAGCGAAATACGGCTCTTCATCGAACTGGTGAAGACGCTCCATTGCATTGCTCACCCTTGTTCTCAGATAACTCATCGAACAATCGAAAGGTCGTCTGTATGCACGTCTTCTTCTCCATCGCTATCTTGGACGCCTTTGAGAGATCTTCCCAATCGGTCATGACCTGAATATTCTTCGGATTTCTTCTGTGTGTTGTACGCCCAAGCCTCGCTAAGGCAGCGTCAGAATTTCTCCCGTCTAAGGCAGTTATTGTTTACGACCGATGGATATAACCCGCCCTCTCCTCTCATTCGGGGAGCTCGTAGCGCATCCGGCACTTATTTAATCCCACTGAGATCATAATGTCATTGAGCAATCAACGCTTTCCGCCCAATTCTTTTTGTATAGATGATGATGAACAGGAATTTTGCGTGATTTCCAGTATTCCTTAATGAGGCATTCCGCTAAAGCAAAGCACGCATGCGATTGAAATGCTCATCAAACGAAATGCGATGACGAGGGAGCCCGGAAGGGGTGAATGGGCAAGAAGACTGGATTGCCAGCCGCTGTACTGTCTCTTCCTCACACCACTACTTCAAAGGCCCATCAACGGACTCTTTGAATGGAAAATATTCTCTTGATACAACGTCAATTCGCGGGTATAATCACGTAATTCAACGTGATCGCACCTTGGCCAGCGCCTTGGCGGCAGTTAGCGATGTCAAGACGAAGAATCCGCCTCTCCATTTCGCGAACTCTCTCATAGTTCGGGGTGAATATTGGAGAATGAAGAGATGGATTCTTCGTACTGACAGCTCTACGCCAAGTATTGCACTCACCTTGGCAAGCGCCTTGGCGCCAGCGGGGTATAACTTGAGCTGCTTGTCCGCATCTCCTCTGGCTTGCGTCCACTGCACTAACATGTCCAGGGCGGCATCTTTGAGCTGCAATTGTGAAATAATATTTTTCAGATTCTAGAGAAGGTGCACTATCTGCAGTTTCAAGTGAACACATGTGCGTCTTCTCAAATCTGGGTTAATTAAGAAAAATTAGGGTTCCAGTACACTCACGTTCTTCATGAACGCTGTCGCGTCCTTGTCGCCAATCTCTTCCATTTCCTCATCGTAGTCCTTGAAATTCTCCCCGACCAGCTTAAATTATCCCTTGAATTTATAGACTTATTTGTAGTGATAATTTTCATGAAAAAATCATCAAAATGTTCAAAAAAATGGTTATCGACAGCAGATAAAATATATAATATATTATGCGTCACCTTCACGAGAGCCTCGTACGTCTTCGGCAGGTGCTTCTTCAGCGCTGGGAACACCTGCAAAGATTCTGGTCTATTCACTTTTTTCTAAATCATTTTACTTTTGTCCTCATTCCCTCCAACTATCGTCTGTGGGGGCAACTGTCAGGCGGTACAGCCAAGTCTGGCCTTCATGATTAGTCAATATAGTTCGAAATCCAGCACTACCCGAGTCCACGGGTACCCGTCAATGAAGAATGATAGGGAGAATTACCCGAGTCCATCTCTCAAAATCTTTCAATTACCCGAGTCCAGAGAGGAAAAATTATTCGTTTTCGATCGTTTAACGTTCTGTTTTCGAGAAATTAGGATCGTGAGACTGATATTTCGAACTCTATTAGTCAATATTCAGACAGCAGTGAGGCGCTCTACTGCCTCAGATAGTGGTGAAACCTTTCACAGGCACATATGTATATTTAATAGTTCGGAAAGATTCTTGAAACTTGAAACTTGAAACTTCAGCTCACATCATCGCTGTTATTGAGGGCGAGTAGATGGCCGTTCTTCTCGAACTCCTGCTCGATCGTCTCCGTGTCGTCGTCGTCATCGTTCAGCTATAAGAAATAGTCAAAGTGGCGGAAAATCAAGGGAAAATCTGCTTCATAGCGCCCCGATTTCTGGATGGAGCATCCAGAGGCCTACAGAATGAATCAGACTAGAGACGTCACGTTTGCAGCGCAAACCGTTTGTCGAAGTTCATGAATACAGATCGTCTGACTCACACTCGGATGGAAGGCTTTAGCTTCCGCTTCTTCAATCGACTCCGGGGCTCTATGGTCTTTGGTCAAGTTCTCTTCGACGAACTTGACCAGCCTAGTGTGAGTCTTGGGCAAGTGCTTCTTGAGCTTCGGAATGATCTGGAATGGCATCGTTCGTCCATTGTTTAGTAGAAATCTGCCATGATTGTCTATTTATTGCTATCGCATTCGGTAGCATTACCATACGTTCACAGTTTCATGTATCTCTATCATCAATCTCTTGTCTCTAGTAGAGGCTACTCATCACATCCCTCACCTGTTCCTTATTCTCGAACGTGATATTCTGGCCGTTCTTGCTGAACTCCTTGACGCCCTTTTCGTCTTTCCCGTCCGTATCCGAGTCCGTGACCGAGAACGCCTCTGAATATCGACTGTGGTATCTCCTGACAACTGGAAGGACAGCACACCTACAAACCTGTGGTCAAGGTATTCGGCAATCAGTGGTACGATTGCTGACTCTCCAGTGACCGTCAATTTCTTTTGTTTGAACAACGCTAGAAACGCGGGAAGGGATCAATCGAAAGAGGATAGCGTGATTCAGGTGCTCAAGGAAGCGGAGAAGTTCTCACCATCGTAACACGTTGCCCAGTGCTGCTCGGTGGTGATGCCCAGAGCAGCGGCCTCTTCGGCGACGATTATCTAAAATATTGCTACGTTAAGCAACTCATCTCACCCCTTTTACACGGCGAAAACAAGCCTGGTAATATCCGCAGATAAATCGTGATAAATCGTAACTAATTTGCAAAAGTGTACAATTTTAGAGACAAACTGCATTCTTTATGAAAGCAACCTTGACGGCAGTAGCATTTGCGCCCTCTCCCAGCACCTCCTTCAACTTCTCGATACCCTTCGCGTACCTTAATGAGCTTCTCATTAATAATATGGCTCTTGGAATACAAATTAAGAATCGTGAAAATGAGAGTGTATTTTTCAATTCTTACACATCTTCCTTCTCGGCGAGATGTGCGGTCGAGGCCATAGCAAGCGCGGTACAGAAAAGAAGAGTTGATCGCATCTCTCAACAACATATTTTCGATCAATTGCGACTTCTGAAACTCAAAAATTCGCGTACAGGAACATATTCACGATGAAATAACTTTTTTTAAACTTTAAACACGCCGGCACCATCTGTTTGATGACTGAATCACTCTATCGGCCTTCTCGCCACTTTCCCTTCCGTTTCGATTCCTGGTTCTTTCTCTTCTTCGATGTGTAATGAACAGCCCCACAATCCTCGTAACGCAGAAAAAGAATAGACGTGAATTGGATGACGCAAAGTCTGGAGAGGTGATCAATGGTAAAGCATCAGACATTTCAGAACTTTCAGAGTGTGTGCGTGCAGAGGTGTTATGTTCTGTATTTTTACACATTTATTTATTCTTTTATTCCAGTCTACTGAGTATCAGCATTATAATTATTCGGGCATCGACATTCAAACGATTGCTGATCTTCCTCCTATTCTTCCTCCTTCATCTCCGCTCCCACCATCTCGCCCATGGCCACAAACATGTTCATCTGCTTCTTCAGCGCCGTGATTTGGCCTGTAAAATATTCCCTAATTAGGAGTATCAGTGATCACCTCCTCAATTGGCATCGCATAAGAATGCTGCCGATCGTGTGAGAGTCGAAAATGTCTAGGAATGCCCAAAGCGCTTGAAAACTCTAGTGCAATTTGATCAATAAGGCTCACCCTTCTCCTCCGCCAGCTGATCAATCAACCTCAACGCCGTCTGGAAGCACGTCTTCTTCTCCATCGTGTTCTTCGACATATGAGGAAGATCGTCCCACTCGGATTGCATCTGAATTGAGGTTCTTGATTTGGAAGGAAAACAATAAGCGCGTTCTCGGCTCATCAGACCAAATACCACTTCAAACCACGAACGTTTTATCTTCCTATCAGTGTTCATAAATCGTCACACAACTCTTATTTCGCATCCTACCAACGAGTACTATCAAACCAGACCACACGATTCGCAGATTAACTTGCCTTGGAGAAGGCTTTGGATGCATCGGGCATGAACTTGACCATCGCATGCCGATCCTCCTTGGCCTGCGACCACTCCACAACTAGGTCCAGCACCGTGTTCTTCATCTGGAAGTAAAGGTGCTTTATAAGGAGCTTTTTTATGTGCTATGTCCTACTAAATACAAAATATCATTTCTGGGAGTGGCCCGTGAGTATCCTAATAAATGGAAATTTCATTCCACTACTAGGTCGAGGACGGTGTTCTTCATCTGGAAGTAAAGGTGTTTTTGTGCTCAGATTCAGAATGAAAACGGTGTTATGTTTCAGAATACATTTCCGATTACTTTTCTGACAGTAAGGACTGCTTTGAAATGGCACTTACACTCTTCAGAAACGCCGCCGCATCCTCATCTCCAATGCTATCGGCGACGTTGTCGTAGTCCCTGAAATCCTCTCCAACGAGCCTGACGAGGCCGTCGTGCGTCTTCGGCATTTGCCTCTTGAGCACAGGCAGGATCTAGAATTTCAAAGATGAGTATTCGTCTCGAGCAGAATCTGAGTTGGGATGTGTTTCATCGTATTTTTAAGATGCCTGGTGCGCCTAGCGGTTAATTGGTTTGAGGCGAGCGATGAAAACAAATAATAATATGTTACCTCATCTCTATTCTTGAAGATGAGCTTCTTGTAGTTTTCATGCGCCTCCTCGAGAATCTCAGCAGATTCAGCTTCGGTGAGGGAGAAGGCCTCGCGATCGTCTAAATGACATCGTTCATCCTGAAGCAGATCTGTGAATCTATCCTCCCAAAAGACGCAATCAGGTTCCTTTTCCCCGCAAGGTGTTCTCCTTGCTTGAATCCAACATGTGTCGTATCAATATGAACTTGACCTACCATCAAGGCACGTACGCCAGTGATCAACAGTCGGAATGCCCAGAGCGGCAGCTTCGTCAGCAATGATCATCTAAATTATGGTAGGATAATGGGCTATTTGCTATTTCACCATTTCCTCTTCCTCCTTCATGGACCTTACTTGGAGTGTAATGTCCACCGATGAATGAGGATACGTATCCTTCATCCTGACAACTAAATACCTTGGCAGCGGTTATATTTACTCGCGCTCCGAGGTTCTTCTTCAGCCGCTTGATTCCGTGTTCGTATCTGTAAAATAGAAAGACTTGACAAGATACGATTTTTATTTATCTTCAGCGATTGCAAATAATTTGGTTATTCCATAATCTACAATGTCCTGACGCTCTGTAGGTTACAGAAACTGCAGAGTACGGTGATTGCATAAATATCATTTCATGCTCACGGATAAAATAAAAGGTATGTTCTTACGCTGAGTCGTCATGTGGCGCGTGCGGCTTGGCAAAGCCCACACCGATTGTGAGACAAAGAAGAAGAAGAAAAGATCTCATTCCAGGAAATTTCGAGCGTACTGTTGCGAAGAAAAATGCGTGATAAATACTGTAATGTGTTAGAAAATCTTCAAATTTTAACAGGCAAGAGAAATAAGAGAAGAAAAAGACCACACAGTTTTTCATCAATGCCATCCAGTCTTACTCTCACTCGCCAATCGTCCATCCCTTTCTCTCACGTCATTCATTCAGTTGTGAGGTAGGCTGATGTGTAATATCGAGACCTTCTCAATCAACACATGATCAGCTGCTGAGAAACAAAATCAGCGAGTGTGAAAAATATTCTTCTCATTCTATAATTCTCGTTTAAGAGAGCGGATCGGTAATTTTTCACCACCCCGTGGCCACGTCCCCCCGGAATGAGAACCGGCCGCCCATTTTTCGTACATGCATACCCCTTACCCTCGCATTTAACAAAGTACCATTCAAATCCATATTTGAGCCTGCGCTAGTAAAATATAATGCGGCAAAGTCTAAAAATCGCAAAATCATAATTTTCGAACGCGATAAGCTAGACTCAAAAACTCTTTTGCAGTGTACTAGGCATGACCAAAAAACAAAAATGAGCCATCCCGATCAATCCCCATCTCACTGTGGACCTGATTTTGGGGTCTCATTTTTCACGTTTTGTGACTTTTCTCCTCAATAAAGAGAGACCGACTGCTCATTCTTCCTGATAAATAAACTTTTATGAATCCTTTCGTGAACCCTCACCAATTGGGGACCAGGAATTTGTGCTAAAATTACCTCACAAAAAGATGAATGTGCCAAAAGCAGATCGCAAGCGTGTTTTCTGGACGTTGATTCTTGCTCTGTAGGAAATTCACCCATAAAATGGCGCAAATAGTAAAGTTAGGACATTTTGTGAATAATCATCACCATAGAAGTCTATTTCAAAAATAAAAATTTTCCGGTTTTTTTGGACCACGACCCGGGGTTCATGCCTCCGAAATGGCCCACCACCATGAACCCCGGGTCATGGTCCAAAAGTGACCCAAAATTTCATGATCGAGAAACTTCAAGTACTATACGTCAATACATACTACAGTACCCCAACAATATACAGTAACCCGAAATACCGTATATCGGTAATCGCAAAGTAACTTCCATCACAATTTATTTTGGAAAGTCAGTTCACGATTCCAGGAAAGGCAGATTACGGTATTTCGGGTTACTGTATATTGTTGGGGTACTGTATTATGTATTGACGTATAGTACTTGAAGTTTCTCGATCATGAAATTTTGGGTCACTTTTGGACCATGACCCGGGGTTCATGGTGGTGGGCCATTTCGGAGGCATGAACCCCGGGTCGTGGTCCAAAAAAAACCGGAAAATTTTTATTTTTGAAATAGACTTCTATGGTGATGATTATTCACAAAATGTCCTAACTTTACTATTTGCGCCATTTTATGGGTGAATTTCCTACAGAGCAAGAATCAACGTCCAGAAAACACGCTTGCGATCTGCTTTTGGCACATTCATCTTTTTGTGAGGTAATTTTAGCACAAATTCCTGGTCCCCAATTGGTGAGGGTTCACGAAAGGATTCATAAAAGTTTATTTATCAGGAAGAATGAGCAGTCGGTCTCTCTTTATTGAGGAGAAAAGTCACAAAACGTGAAAAATGAGATCCCAAAATCAGGTCCACAGTGAGATGGGGATTGATCGGGATGGCTCATTTTTGTTTTTTGGTCATGCCTAGTACACTGCAAAAGAGTTTTTGAGTCTAGCTTATCGCGTTCGAAAATTATGATTTTGCGATTTTTAGACTTTGCCGCATTATATTTTACTAGCGCAGGCTCAAATATGGATTTGAATGGTACTTTGTTAAATGCGAGGGTAAGGGGTATGCATGTACGAAAAATGGGCGGCCGGTTCTCATTCCGGGGGGACGTGGCCACGGGGTGGTCGAAAATGGTCGAAAATTACAGATCTGCTCTCTTAACAAACAAATAACTTTCCCAGAATCATAAAAAAAAGTTTCTTTATTTGCATACGAAACAAGAACAAGACAGCAAAATCTAACGAAATCAACAAAACTATCAATCTGTACAACAATTCGGGTGCGAAGTAAGTAATAAGCTACATGATAAGTGGGAAAATTCAACAATCAATACCCGTAAAGAAATAACGAAACAGCGGGGCACTGTATTAGCATAATACAGTACTATTGTGCTACCGTACAACAATCACTGGATCAGAAAAATACTATCATTATCAATGCGAAATCGATAACTACCGTACCCCCTCTGCTACCGTATCATTGCAGGACAATCTCCCTGATGTCCTTATCGATTAGCTGGAACCCGTTGGCCTTGTCTATCGTGCAGATGAGACGAGCGAGGTCGGCCTGAAATTAAATATTATTCATGAAAACAATAACAATAACAACAACAATAATAATCATAATTACAATAATAATATTAATAATATGAACCTTGGACTGAATGGCGAGCGGCGTGAACGAGACCAGGCCCATATCTGCATTTAATTATTATTGCAAATTACAAGATTTACTTAAAGTGCTAAGCTTTTTCCTTTAAAGGGGTTTCGGCGAGCTCATTTTTCGGCTATATATCCGCAAACGTGGTAGGAAGCGATCAGACATATAAAAAAGTATAGGTCCGTATGTGGATTTTGCAGAAAATCGCCAAAAACCTGTGTCCGTCTGAGTGTCCTACAGTATACCTCATGGGCGGCGGTGAAATTTCACCTTGGTTTCTTTCCCAGGCTTCAAATCTTGCTCAAATTTTGATAACCTATGTTGAATTTGGTCAGGAATCGATTAAAAACATAAAAACATATAGGTTTGTATGCATAATTTCGAGAAAAATGCGAAAAACATGTGTCCGTTTGCCGTTTGTTCGTTTGTCAATACGGGTGCTCAATATTCGCTCGGGTGCGTTCATGATTATTTTCAAAATCTTTCAAACGCGTTTTAGTATTTATTTCTTGAGTTATTTTAGTATAACCCGATTTTAGAAAATTTATAAAAAAAATTTAAGTGATTTTCCATGGCCGAGTGGCTAAGGGGTGCGCTTTGAAAGCGGAAACTTGTGAGTTGAAATCTGTTCTGTGTAAAAATGTTTTTTTTCGGGCTTTCTTGTATGTTTGCTTGTGATAATTAGTGATAACTCGATTTTAGAAAATTTATGAAAGTGTTTTGGAGCATTTATCATAGCCGAGTGGTTAAGGGGCGCGCCTTGAAGGCGGAAAGTTGGGGGTTCGAATCCCGCGGGTGTCAAATGGTTTTGCTCGAGTTTTAGCAGAGTGATAAATTAGCGAGGAGATATTTACATGTTATTTCGTAATATTTCGCAACACAGGAACGTGTTTTGACGCGTTTTGAGGCAGGCACGCGCGTTTTCGTGTACTGCAAGATACGGGCCGTAGCCGTTCGAAACCAATCGTTGTTTATTAATATTATTTATATATTTCGCAATAAATTAACGTGTTTTGACGCGTTTTGAGGTACGCATTCGCGTTTTGGAGTACGGTAAGCTGCGGACCGTTGCCATTCAAAACAAATCGTTGTTTATTAATAATATTTAGATATTGCTCAATAAACTAACGTGTTTTGACGCGTTTTCGAGTACGGTGGGCAGCGGACCGTTGCCACTCGAAACCAATCGTTGTTTATTATATCTGGCGCCGCGGCTGTGCGATGCCCTTGCGGAAGGCTCGTGAGGCCGAGGGCGATCCGAAAAAAAGTTGGGATGGGGCGAAGCCCCATCCCAACTTTTTTCGGATCGCTCGAGGCCTCACGAGCCTTTCGCAAGGGAAGATGCCAACTGGGTCTGCGACTGTGAATACACGACCCGGCGACACCTAGCGAACGTAGTTCGCTAGGTTTAAATATTCAAAACCTTTAAACTATTTGTTTTTTTCGCCTAGCACACCTACTTTTTTTTCGCCTACTTTTTAAAATTATATTAGAAAAGTCAGACATGTTCATGGTACACAATCACGTCTCTACTAGCTTTATTCCAAGTGAAACTGAAAACCACACGGCTTCATTCACTAAAAAAACACTAAGCTAATCAAATTCGAATTCAGAATGAAACCCGATAGGGTAATAATCCTCACCTTGGATGACCTCGCCGATCGCCCGGTTCAGCTTGTGGTAGCGTGCGAGCAGCGGATTCTCCTGAAAGTAATCCATCATCAGCATCAACCCGTATCTTTCCCTCACAAACCCCAACAAAATTGATTACAGAGATTAGTATGCTAGTCGAAGTAAATTTCTGACAGCTACACTAATACGATCGTCAAGAGCAAACGTATTGATTACTGTATATCACACCATCAACCCTCGTATTGCCCAATCAAGATTCCTAAGAAGATATAATCACATTGAAACCCAAAGTACCCCGGAACTGATTTTGCTATATGCTATAAGTACACGAAAAATAACAATTACATCACAAACATTATCAAAAATTGGTCAACAATGCTTCTAGAGTTTATTAAGCTATTCGAAAGAGATGAAACGAATTGCCCAAATCAAATTCTCAAGAAGTTGTAATCACCGTGAAACCTAGAAAAACCAGGAACAGATTTTTGGTAATTTTCGACAAACCCGATCGATTCATAAGTGAGAATCAACAATCAAAACCCACATCCAGCACGTCCACGAGCTTCGTAATATCGGGAAGTTTCGTGTAGAAGTCGAGGTCGAACGGCAGCTCCGCCTCGTTGAACAGATCCGCTTTCGAGAGCACATTGATCTACAACAACGAACAAATACGCCTGCATATATAATGGCAGTGAAGCCTGGAACAACCAGCAATCACGCTCCAACAAATCTTGAACTACTGGCGTAAAGGCGCCCTCAAAACAACGCACACGGTCAACGGCAACATTTGCGTTTCACCAATTGCTCAAGGCACCGGGTGAATCCTACCACCAATCGTGTTATTGGAGCTACTGTACAAAGTATATATTACAAATAATTTTTTCTCCCCTCGTTTCGATTTAAACATCAACAATCAATGGACAAATTACCGAGCATGAGTCATTCTTAACAGAAACTAAGTAAAATTTTAAACAAATTAACCGCTTTTCAGACCCCTTTCTGAATCAATAATTACGTAATCTACCGTACCTGGGGCATCTCGAGGGCGACCATCGACGACAGCGTGGACATGACGACAGAGACGAAGCTGGCCGGATCGGGGCAGTATCTGCAGATTACGGTATTCAATCGATAGCTGAAGACTGATTACGGTAGGTTAACTGATTCTGGCTAGCTGGCTGAATACGGAAGTTTGATAAGATAAGTTCCTGCAGGCAGTGAAAGAAAGCAATAAAGGTGGGGGTTTACTGTTGTTTTGATGGATTATTTTATAAAATAATCAGTAACGAGATTGAATTGAAAGTACTCAATATCTGGGATTACACAACCTCCGCGCATCACCGATTCACTAGGTGAAAATACAATGATATCACCTCTTTTATCAAACTATTCATGCTCGGAAAAAAGGTGGACACGCAAAGTGTCTTTAATTTATTTTATTGAATTGTCTGCGCGCATACTATCGACCAAACCTCCCCCTTGCTCATATATTTCCTTGGTCATGCGCAAATTCACCTGTGACAAAATTCTTCCGAGACTATTTCTGCTGACCAATAATGCAGACTTATCACTATTTATTCACAAATCGATTGTGGCAACTGCTTTTTCGAGACAAATCGATAACTACCGTAACCTACAGTATCTCAAGAGGAAGAACTCACAGTGAATCCGTGAGGTGCACCGCGCACAATCGTACGCCAGCCGCCTCCAGCGCTCGGATCAACTGGAAAATAGATAATTGAAAGAGATTACGGTAGGAAGAAACTGCATCGATTAATGAAAAGGTAGTAGCTATGGATATTTTTTTATATGCCTCGCGGTGAGGAAAA
Source organism: Pristionchus arcanus (assembly GCA_900490705.1). Lineage (NCBI taxonomy): Eukaryota > Metazoa > Nematoda > Chromadorea > Rhabditida > Neodiplogasteridae > Pristionchus > Pristionchus arcanus. The sequence continues at coordinate 97,725 of LS486809.1, read as the reverse complement.
TCACACTGCTGTCCTCATCTAACATACGATTTGTACTCGCGATGAAACAGCAATGCGAACGGTGCGATCACACCAAGAATCACCAATCCCTGCCTTTCATTCTTCGTTTAAATTTAATAAATAATAAAAAAAATGATCTGAAGATGGAGTAAAAATGAAAAGCAAGATTATTGTATTATTCGCTTCTGTTAATTCTTGTCATTCCTACATGATACGATAACTCAGGAAGCAGAAGATTCGCGAATAATAAATCAATAGTCGATGATTACTGTAGGCTACGGAAGAAATAAATGGTCAATTAATCACTACCTTGTCCATCTCGCCCTCACTCCTGTACAGCTCCAGCTGGCCCGGGCAGTCGATCAGTAGGTACTTGCCCTGCAATTACGTATTTAATTATTTAATCAACTATTCATGTATATAGTTAGGTCGATTCTTACACTTTTCCACTGTTCCCACTCTCGAAATATGGTGAATAGTAAACCTAGAGATGTTTCAGCACAAATTTTCAAGAGAACCCAGTCCACCGTATGCGTTTAGTTCTTCCTCTTCGCGATTCATGATCGAAATAGCCTAACAGCCCACATTGGGGTACGAATGAGTCAATTTCCCTTTGTAGAACATCCGTCCTAGGCATAAAAAATAAACACAATCATGTGACATGATTAGTATAAGACAAATTCCCTCGTATTCGCGTTTCAACTAGTACTGAAAGTGTTCCTGCTGCAGTTTTATGTAATATTTGCTCGACTCGTCAGTGAAAAAAATTATATAAACTACTAATCAACAACATTCACAATCTTTCCGAAAAAGTGCAATAAGATTTCGAAAAATCACATTGTCAAACGTACAAAAAAGTTCCAGCGGATTCCCGTTTCACAGCATGTTCATGGACAGTCTTTCAATGGTTCACCCGATAAAAAAATAGCCAACCTTATTCGCCCTGATCTTGCCGATCAGCCACTGCGCATTGGCCGACAGCGTCTGCATGCAGTATCTGAAAGAATATTATTTAGGATTCATAATCTATCTTAAAAAACGTAAATTAACGCCAAGAGTTATACGTCAAAAGCTCCTGCTCGTCACTATTCGATACGAAAATGCAATCAATTAACTAAACCTGAGGGCTCCATTCGGCCCCAGTCCGAGTCGGTCCATCGCGTCTTCGACTGTGATCAGTTCCTGAGGGGAATAATGATAGTTAAGATTATATAAAATACATGTTTTTGAAGAGAAAAATCGCGCATTTGTTCTACAATCGGCAAAGGTCGAACTCAATATGGCAACCAATACATGTATTTCCTTAATTTAGCAATGACGATTAAAATATGGCCAGTGCTCACTTGAATATCGGCGTCCGTGTGGTAGGGCGTGACATGGTTCGCCGGGTCGAGGTTGATCGTCATGAATTCCCGCTTCAACTGCGAGTAGCAGTCGGACAGAGCTGCCGTGAAGGTCGACTGCAAATGAGTAAACATACCGAAGCCCATGGCGAGGAATGAAAATTCAAACTCCTATTGTATATAGTGATAGCCATGTTGAGAAAAAGGTATAGGTAACATGCGAATAGGCGAATTTGAAAGGTCGCAAAACTGAGTTTTAAAATCGAACCTTTCCGGAGCCAGGAGCTCCAATGATGAGTGCGCCGTACCACATCGCCATGGTGCACTGAAATTAAGCACAAACATTTTGTAGAAAGCGAAATAAATGAACAAGTAAAAATTAACGAAAATTGCAACCGGGATAGTGAACCAGAGTTTAGGAAAGTTTGAGCATTTTTAATACAGTACTCTGAGAACATTTACTCATCGCGAAGTGATGTTATTCAATTTTCTTTTATTTTCCGTATCTCTCTTTCATTCCCCTATCCAGTGTGCTAATGAGGTCGCCACTCTCGCTTTTCCTGATAGTCTCAGGTATTTTCACTTTCGATTTCTTCTTCTTCTATTCCGATCAATATTCAGTTTGGTACTAGGATGGATGGTAACCAAAATTTTTCGTTTTCTTTCGCATGAGGGTTTGTGAACCTACTGGCAAAATACTACAGCGCCCGAAAATTTTTTTGGTTCTCATCCAGTAGGTTATCATCCGAATGTTCTCATCCGACCTAGTGCCCAATATTCAGTTGCCTACAGTAGCCCTCTCGATCTGCCCGGATATGACAAGTACGGTGTCGAACCTTCGATGGCGGTGAAAGGTGGCCAAGATCTGTTTCACTTTTTTTTTAATCTATAATCAGGCAACGGAGGATCATTCGCTTTTGGTGAAGCAACACGCCCGGACACACACGGCGCCTACATTACGGTATGTTGGGGTTCGGTAGGTCAAATCTAAATCGATTTTCAGATTGATAAATCCGGAGCCAAAGTGCCCAAGGGCATCTACCACTACACTGAACACACAACAGGTACGATACGAGTACGGTAGTTACAGTAATCTCGAAGAATATTGATTGTTTTCCCTGAATATTGTATCCTGCATGAAGCATTTCTAGGTACGGTATGGCACATCTGATACCTGTCTAGCTATAGTGTATCTATCTACTTCCTCGGGTAATGTAGATGTGAGGCAGCTACAATAATCCTACCGTATCGTATTCACAGGAGCCGAGGCCGGTTGGAAACTGCCGGGCAGCGGTGCGTGGGGTGCAAGTGACGTCATGCTAAGGTGAGCAGTTCGGTATGGGTTATCTACAGTACCATCCGGAATTACGGTATGAGCAGTATAAACCAACTCATCGAGAGGAAAGTATGGGAAATTGGAATTGGAAATGCAAAGTTTGGATATGTTTCAATGCCAACTTTAGAGAAAGATACTTAACACTCCTGTGCCAATGTGTATCAGGAATTGTGTACAAAAAGGAAAATAAAGTTCGATTACACTTCGAACTATCGAAAATTTTCCAATAGACGCAACAAAAGATCGTGTGAAATAGAGAGAGTCAGATAAGAAAATTCCAGCGACACAACATCCAACATGGACGGCTTCTCCGTGCAGCCGTCCATTCTTACCGACCCAGTGAATATTCAGTTCTTGACGGAGAGGTACGGTATTGTGGTTACTGTAGCATTAATCTAGGATACGGGTCCTCTCTGACCCAGTGAACATTCAGTTCCAAATTGAGAGGTATCTACTGTAACTCGAGATTACGGTAACTTTGACGAAATTATCTAGACACTGTTTGGAAATTGGCCTTCACTTGCTTATAATACAATTACCCAACTCCTCAGTGATCCTTATTCCTTCATTTGTTATCATTGCCTGATCAGCTCTTTTCACAATCAGAAAGGTGAAACGGGTCGAGAGGGCGAGTGAGCGTGTAAAATTGGGATACTGGTATTCTCCAGGAAAGTGGAGCGAGGCATCTCCGGTGACGCCGCACCCGATGAGGCGACTGCCTTGCATGCTAAGGCCAAGAAGATCTGCCGAGTGGCGTTGACGGCAGAGTGCGAGGAGGCATTGCGGTAGGTTATCATGACGAAGAGATTTGAGAAATGATAGAGCTGAGAAGAACGAAGAGACTAATTCTTCACTTTAGCACCCCTAGACCGGATTACTGGGAATTGTGCGGTTGGTAAGAACGATAGCCCATACATTAGATGAAACTGTGTTCAGACGAAAGCGAAAATTAGCCGCAAAGTTCTTGCTGTATTTCAGCTCGGAAAAGCAAATAAGTTTCACGGTCGTTACAAATACATTTTTTCTCGGAAATATTAATGCGTAAAAATCAACTGTTTCCACCCCCATTGAAGCACCTACTACCTCGCCAAAACTCGCCAAGTATCCTTCGAGGCCATGCCACTGTACCGCAAGCTGATCGAACTGGTCAGTTGTCGATTCGTCCTACCGTACCCTCTCTTATCGTACTTTAGGGCGATTAGGCTTAGAGCAGACTATAGTAATCCCTACCGTAATCCACATTCAAGCAAATTCGCCCAATGCAGATTAGAGTATCAACAGTATCTTTACCGTTTACAAACTGCCTTCAGGGCGAATTGGCTCCTCCCCCCAAGAAACTCATTTTCAGTTTGCGTAGATATCATATATTTGATCAGATTACTGTAATCCCAATTACCGTATCCTTCAGGGTGAATCCGCTCGTGCCTCGTTGAAGGGTCGTGACTCGCGGTCGCTCGGCGTCTTGGTGGATCTACCCGGACAAAAGCCGCTCTACCTCGGAGCGTCACTGGATAACGGAGCGAACAGGGACATCAACATGAGGCTGAATCCACTCTAATTTACTGAAATATCTATGCCAATGCTAATGATACTACGGTTGCCTAATAAATATTGAAAGCAAATTGTTGCTGCATGCGCGGGCGCGCACAATCTCCGCCCCTCACTCATCCCACCCCTCGCCTGTTTCTAACCCGTCGCAGTTAGCGCGCACTCTCCCTTCACCTGTCCTCTTTTCATAACTGTTCGGTTCGTCCCCTCGCTCCCCTCCAACGGGCGGCCCTCGGTGTAGCTTACCGACCCCGTCCAGGTCCCCTCCCCCT
>LS486809.1:70904-86991 GCA_900490705.1 Pristionchus arcanus | reverse complement strand
CAATTTTATCTCCTGAAAACGCCTTCCTTTTTTGGGACCTCTCTATTTTTAATTTTAGTTTTTGGGACCTTTCTATTTTCAAATGCTATTTATGGAACCTTTCTTTTTTCAAATGCTATTTATGGGACCTTTCTATTTTCAACCTCTTATCTGATTTTTAGCGACCTCTATTTTTGGGACCTTTCTTTTAATTTTGGGACCTTTCTTTCAATTTTTGGGAACCTTTCTTTCAATTTTGGGACCTTTCTATTTTTGGGACCTTTCCATTTTTTTCAAATTTTTTTGGGACCTTTCTTTCATTTTTGGGACCTTTCTTTCATTTTTGGGACCTCTCTTTCATTTTTGAGACCTTTCTTTCATTTTTGGGACCTCTCTTTCATTTTTGGGACCTCTCTTTCATTTTTGGGACCTTTCTATTTTCTTCGGACCCGTCTTCTACTACAGAGCCGAATTGCACTTACTCTATCGATTCAGGGATGGGATTTAACGGTTACTAATGTTGTTCCGGATTTTAGTGATTTGATTTAGTTTTGCAGTCTTCAAGGCGAAATTATCGAAGAATTACGAAAACTCATCGAAATGAAAGGAGCTTGAAACATATTTGTCAACTTCGTTTGCGGACAGTCTAATCGAAACACAGCGATTGAATAAATAGTAAGATAGGTAAAAATGCCCATTTTAAAAAGAAATTTAAAAAAAAGAATTTACCTGACAGCACAATTGACTGAACGTGTTCATCGGTGTGTTCGCGCAGCAAGCGACGCCGACCTGGCATTTAATTTTTAATACAATTTTAAAACCTTAATTATTTAATTAATTAAAATTCATTAATTAATCACCATGTCCTCGATCCTTGTGTACTGCGTACAGCCGGTGCCGTTGTCGCCACAGCACGCCTGCAGCACTAAAAAGAAGAAATTATAAATTGAACTTGCTCGGATGCTCATTTGTCCTTATATATCTATTTATCCTTATTCTGATTATTCATTGGAATCCATAGTACGCACTCTTATCCTATTTGCCCAACCCCAACTTGTGTTTTCGAAATGATTTACTCTCGAATTTCGAGCACCTGCGCTCAAGTGCCGAACTCACACGCTAAAAAGTGAGAGCGCCGGACCAATTATGAACCTTTCGCGCACGGTTTTGAAGTGGATTTGAATAGAAAGGCCAGAGCGGGGACAGGCGACTCTCCTCAAGTTGCATGCTCTCTCGTCTCTCTGACCTCTTCGGAGTATTTACCGAGATGAGATTCCAGACATGCAGAGTAGAACTGTCAGCTCTGCTCACTGCCAAAACTCAAGCTCGAAGTAAACTGACGCCCACTTTTATGGAAAGTTTTCCGCTACTTTAATCTGTTTTTCGTGTGCGATCTGACCGTTATTCCGACATCAATGACTACATTTTTATTGTCATGAACAATGGCCATCCTTCAAAATCAAATGCTTTCCCTCATACTAAATTCACTGATATTAATGCTCACCAAGAGTAGTGTCGACACTGCTCGAGATCCACGCTAGAACAATGTTGAACAGTAGTTGAAGCATCTGTAATGTAACTGATTCCCAACCGTATCAAACGCTTCCCATGCCCCGTTATCCCCGAATTCAATTTAACTTCTAACAATTTCTGCTCATTCCCTCCAACATCTCTTTGCTAAACTGACTGAGAATATTGAAAGATCCAACTATGCTTGATAGCTTATCGTTTCCCAATGCAGACCCCCATAAACTAAACTATCCTTTTGCGAAACTTAAATGCTCACCTTTGCAGAGATGTCGTGGTCACTCTCCTCGCTCTCCAATCGACTACTGAATACCCTTGCCTCGCCCCGGGTCGCCCTCTCCCTCTCGATCGCTGCCATGATTTGCTCAGCCGCCATAGTCCCGCTACTGCTCGTTAGAGTTACTGTGATCCGTCTGGGCGAGGTCCAAGCGTCAGGACCACATTGTCCGGTAAGTACCATACTTTGGTACCATGGAACCAGGTCACGGTATCTTGGTACAAGTTATCGATTGCATCTTGCAGTAGCAGATTCGATTCAAGTAGAAAGAAGAGGCGGCTGGCAGCTGGCGAAATAGTCGGGGCTTTGTGTCAAATGCGCCATGTTTGCGCACAGTTTCGCCGGGCGGTGACCCCTTGTTCAGCTATAGATATTCTGGAGAAATGAAAGGGAATGTATTTCGTTGATGATAAAATAGACCTAAAAAATAATACCTTTGCAGACCGTCCTGGCCGGGCTGTGGAAGCGAAAGGAGCAGGTGGCTGCGACGCTGCGGCGTGAGCGGCGCCAGGCCGGAGGCGCAGCCTGCTGCCTCGGACCGGCGGGGCCGCCCGGCCCGCCCGGTCGGAGCGCCGAGGACGGCGCCGACGGCCTACCCGGCCGTCCGGGCCTCGATGGCCGCGACGGCGAGGGCGATCCGCGCCCGCTCTGTGAACGCTCATGCGCAGAAGGGCCGCCCGGCGGCCGTGGCGCACCGGGCGCGCCCGGACCGCGAGGCGCCCGCGGGAAGCGAGGCGCGGCCGGCACGCCGGCCCTGCCGTCGCCCTCTGGGGAGCCGGGCGCCCAGGGCGAGAAGGGCTTCCAGGGCAAGGACGGGCAGCCGGGAACGAGGGGGAAACCAGGCGAGATCATCTCTCAGCCGGGTCCGCCTGGTCCCGATGGCCCCGTTGGACCGAGAGGACCCTCGGGCGAGAAGGGACCGCTGGGCGATCCGGGACAGGCTGGTGAGTATTTTAATTTATTTATCATTCAGTGGAGTTCCGGAAAATCATTGATGTCTCTTCTCGCAATGCCATTTCGTATTCACGGTGAAACATAACCGAAAACATGTTTGAATACAAGATTCAACGAAAATCTTGACCATTCCCTATTCTTTCTTTTATTATAATAATATCATTTATCATAATAATTGCCTTACCCAGGTCTCGACGGCATGCCGGGTGGACGTGGTGCCGAGGGAAGAAGGGGCGACAAGGGAGCGAGAGGAGTGCCCGGGTACCCGGGAGCACCCGGACCCAAGGTTAGTGAATTGCATGATTCCACTCTTTTTTGACTCTGAAGTTGGAATGATTTTGTTTAAAGAATCGGATACGTGCTTACAATGTGTGCTTCGTTTCACTCTGAATCAAAAAGAAATTGTGAAACATAACTGATTTTTTACTGATAGATAGAGTACAAAGGAGGGATTGATGGTATCAGAGTGTCGGAGACCGAACTGATTTCTCCTCAGGGCCAACGCTGGCCGTGCGAGGAGTGCCCTCCACCCAAGCTGCCTCCCGGCTACAGACAGGACGGAAGGAAGAAGACTTGAGACATGTCATAAACACTTCATCAAGTGCTCCTCGAATGCGATAAATCAATTACTTCAATACATGTCTTCAATAACCACAGAACTGTTTTCTAACATAGAAGTAAATCAAATATTTTCATTGTCTCGGCAACATTTTGAGGATTATTCACAAACAAAAGTCGAATTACTATCGTCAATGCTGCACAGATTCCACGAACAAAGGTCAGTGCTATTGATCGTGCAGTTTCCTACACATGTGCACAGTATCTCTATTTATTTACAAACAAATCTGGTGTGAAAAATTGCGAGATCTGCTTATTTGAGCGTGGAATAGGCGAATGAAAACAACAATAACAGAGAAATGAGTGCGCCCGACTCGGCGAAGAGGTAGAATGGAGCAATGACGATTCCTGAAAATGAATAGATAAATTCTCGCAGTAGATCTGTAAACACATAAAGAAGGAATGTTTTTTCTTTGTTTTCCAACCGGCAATATGAAGCAGATCAATTTCCCGACGCAGAATCGCTTTAAAATACATTTTGAAACTCATTTCATATTTAACTGATTTAAATTGGTTTCATTTCAAATAAGCCAAATTAAAATTAATGTTATCCTATCGTTCTATCCTATCGTTAATTATCGAGACTGTGGGAATGATTATCGTGAGATTATTGTCCATTCCGTTCATAGCTATCCGCTAAAGAGCTGGGGGGGGGGGGTTGGGAGGAGATAAGTCCGGGAGGAGGCTAGTGATCTAGCTTGATTCCTCCCGGGTACTCGCTATTCATTACATTTCGTTTGCTGAGCATTTCAAGCGCACGATGTTCATGACCATTAAAATATTAGCCTCTAAAAAATAAGCAACCTCCAATCGCCATCATGGACACCGCCTTCAGCATTATTACAAAGGTGCGAAGAAGAGCGTCGACGAGAGCGAACAACAGCCAGCCAGAGAGCACGACCGAGACGGCGTAGTGAACGAGCTCGATCTAAATGTTGCGCTTCGATTACAAATTCTTTTCGTCACAAAATCGTAAAATTCGTTCATTGAAACACAAAAGAAGCCCTTGAAACTTAGCCCCTCATTAAACAGTAAAATGATAAAAGTGGAAACGATAATTTAGACCAAGTGTCTATCTCCATTAGTGTTGTTTATTCGAGCGTTATTCGCCGAGTGCTTGCTCGACGAATGAGAGGGCGAGAATGACTCGCGAGGCCAATCCACTCGCGAGTGAAAAGAGCAAAATGACTCGCGAGTGCTCGAGCACTCGCGAATGAATTTGCATCGTGCGCTGGGTGGACGAGGGCGAATGAAATGAGAGAGTGCTGAATATGACCACACTTGAAATGAGGGAGATGGGAAAATGACAGGGACGCTCGCTAGTGAATTTCGAGAATAACACTCGCGAATAAATGCAAATTTATTCGCGAGTGAAATCGAAGAATGCACTCGCGAGTGAATCTCATTCGCGATCATTTTGAGTAACAACCACTCGCGAGTGGCGAGTTGCTCGAAATAACAACACTAATCTCCATACAGGCAAAGACATGCAAGAATTTTGCCCAATGTCAAACCTTGTGCCTGTCGGCCATTTCCTTTGTTGTGTACACAATGCCGCCGTAGATAGCCACGAGGAGCAGGGGTCGGAGCATCATTGGTAGGGTCTGAGAACGATGGCAAATATTGCAATCCGATCGCAGCAAATAAATGGAAATTCGTAAATATCGTAATTGGTGTGGCAATGAGCAATGCAAACAATATCAAATGATGAATTCGAAGACTACGGAGAACAATGGGCGAACAAGCTTGGAACAAGTAGGGATTATCGATCAGAGCCTTACATGTTAGAAGAATATCACAAAGAGTTATAAGGTAAAATAAAAAGGATGAAATTGTGATGGAAACAAAAAAACATTAATGGGATCGGAGGAGTGCGCAGCGCGCCTAAAATACTCCACAGAACGAGAAAAGAGACGTGTCCAAGAGAGGCTGATAAGGTCTTTGACGTCAGGATTGATTGATAGAGTGGAGAGGAAGGGTAGTGGGGGAGCATGTGATGCAGAGATAGTTGTGTTCAAAATACAGATAATCGACTAAATGCTTAAAATCGATTTCATACTTATAATTGTTTATTCTCAAATTATTTGAGTAAATCAGCCAAAGGGAAGCCCAGTTTCTATGAAACATTTCACATCATCAAACTATACAAACAAAAATGACCGAGTCGGAATTTTTTTCACATGCTCAGATGTCTTAGAATAATCACTAAGATTCACGACAAATGGAAGATATGTGAACGCAAATAGCATTGCAATGGAGAAGATGATTGGGAGAACTGAGGCGATTCGAAGAGCTGTAATAGCCATTATTAATGTTGCTAGGTAGTTATAACGAGTACAATAGCCATTAGACAAAGCCTTACCTTGTGCGATAATCTGCTCCAGAGCTTCGATGACAACTTCGGAGTTGATCATGCTTCGCATCGCATCTAGCGCGTAAAATATCGTAAGCCCGGCGAGTACAACTTGCTCTCCTTCTTTAGTGAATTCGTCCTGAATAGGGACACTGTTCTAGCCTTGACCAATAATTCTGTCTCGTGCAAGAACAAAAAAATAACAAAAAAGTGCTGGCAATTCGTGATGCGTTTCTGCTATGCGTTCTTGCCAGTCCTAGAGATGCAAACCAAGTAAATAGATGAGCTACCCGAATTGCCAACGATAATTACTACTAACGCTGTCAGTATGAAGAACCCCTGATCGAAGAGAGATAGAGTTCGGGAATGAAGAGATAGATACCTCTTCATCTTCCTCACTATAGGCGAATGCATTCCACAGCATGGCACCAGTGACAAGCGCTCGTAGGAAAGGATTGCTGAAATTGAAGTTACTTCCACTATGAAATCATTGTTACAGTAGAGTTCGGAGTATCCTAGATTGACTAGATAGGTTGGATGAAGAGAAGTGATTTTTAACGTGTTGTTGGATTTCGTCAGTTGCAACCCTACCCAAAAGCTAAAGAAGATGTTCTAGAGCCCCAGTGAGTTCAGGAATGAGAGCTCTTTCACTTGAAGTGGCAAATGAAGAAGAGCTCGAGATTGGACGGATGGAGGAGGGAATTGTCTTTTTTTGACAACCGTTTACCTGAAGGCGGGATGAATGCGACTGGCCAGACGCAGAAATAGCTCAAACACGATAAAAGCAGCGAAGCCGACGACTACGACGACCTTGTTGGAGAAGCTGAATTCATCATCGTCCTGAAATCAAGTCGTAACTGAAGGTCCGGCTGCACCGAGTGCTAGATTTAGGGCGGAACTATAAGTAAAAAGGAGGCGCAATCCCGAATTTGCAAGTGGTTATTTTTAGGGTTTCCATTATACAAGATGAAAAGGAAATAGTTTAACCTCGAAATCATCAAGGTCTTCATAATCATCATCATCATCGTCTTCGGATTGTACCAACCATCTCCCGAACAGAATGAACATGTAGATCCCTGTAATCTGCCAATGCCGCTCCTTGACCAAACTGTGAAGGATGTTTGAGCAAAATTGGATGATGTTGAATTGACCTGAAACGTAGAAAATTATGCGATCAAAATAAGAACCACCTTTCGAAATCTTCCAAATTAGCGTCGCTAATAATTCCATGGAAGCATAGAATATAAACCCGACAATCACGAACCCAACCGGGTGTGAACGAATGTTTTCCTGGAATTCACCATTAAAATATGATACATATTTTCTCGAATTGCAAACTTCTTCATTTAGTTCATCCAGTGTGTAGAAATCATCTTCATCATCATATTCATCCTCATCTTTCATGTCAAAGACAAATCGATACCTGCAAATTTCGAAAAGATAGACCCAGGAAATTTTTTTGAGCTCATAACATAACATCAAACATTGATTGATTGGTTTACTGTCCTCTACATCAGCAAAATTCGATCGTACATACCATACATCGCGAGTGTAATACAGATTGACATAGGTCAGCAGCAGTAGCAAGAATCGAGTGCGAAGCGCGGGACTGAAGTCGCCCATCTGTCAAAAATGATTATTCAAGAGCAGTGCAGCAATGAAATATGAGATTCAAATAGGGGTATTCGATGCTCTGAGAAAGAACGTGATTTTTCAAGAGGGCAAAGGCTCGGAATGATGCCGTTCTACAATAGAAAGCTCGGTGTGAGTGAAGCACTGGTTGGTTGCCGAATGGAAGATAATTACGCCTCTGTCCGAGAGGACAAGCAAAGCGTCACGAGAATATATCACTTGATGATGCCAGATAAGTGACCGGTGAGGGACTGCACCGTTTGATGAGAGTTTTTTCTCGTCAGAGAGCATCGAATCGATCAGTGATAAGCGTGTTACAACGGCTGTGAAGTGATTAAGCGTGATGTTTTCTGATTCGAAATCGGCATTGATTTTTTTCAGCCGAAATAGTCGGAATGTGACTTGTTCATGCATTTTTGGTTCAAAAATATTCATTTATCGTTCCACGATTCGATTTTATCATGTAATTCTTGAAGAACTGTTATATCAATATCGCCCAAGTAGCGTTCCGCTGGAGTGAGATATATCTTTGCCGGAAAGAGCAAGTATCCTCCGCAAGCCACCAATAATAATATTGGACTCGCATACATCATGAAGAATGATATCCGCTTGAAGAAGGACCCTGGAATAGTATGACATTTTTGAAAAAGTTTCCAGTGTCAAAATTCTGACCTAGCAATTGTAATGCTTCTAGAGCTTCAGAAACCAAAAATGAGTATTTGTCGATATACGAATGTTCTCCGTCTGACAATCTCGCCAAGCCCCTTGCGTATTCTGAAGCTTATCAATAATCATTAGTTTTGGAGAATTCAAACCTTTAGAGATTCGATCAATGGTCTTAGGAGCGTCAAAGACAATGCTAATTATGTATAGTGCTGTCTCAAGAACGACGAAAAAGAAAAGTCCAACAATTACCCATACGAGAAGGTCATATTCTGCCTGAAAATACATACAAATATAATTAAAATACGATAAATAATAAATAATTCATTATTGCTCTAACCAGAGAATCATCGTCTTCATCCATCCAACCAACACCAATTAGGAATGCGTAAACCCCAATCAGTCGCAAAAATCGTTGAATTCCAGATGAAGGACCTCTGATCCCATATCGACGGCATATTTCAGCAGAATACAATTTATTTTCGTCAAAAAATGCATTTATCTCACTTCGAACGCCTCCGTAAGCATAGCCCAGTATGAAATATGCCAACTCCAGGGCGGAATAGACAATCAAGCCAGAAATAGCAACTGCCGATGTAAAATAGATAACATCTTCCTGAAGTGAGATAACAGAATTTAGTGCTAACATTGTTCCCAATAAAGAATAAATAAAATATTTTATTATACCTCGTCCAATTCGAATGTTTTGAGTAAATCTTTGCAGGCTTCCTCATCTTCTCCAAAAATTAGCCAATTCCAAAAGGGTCGTGTTGCACGAAACAGCAAAATAACGGTGACTAGTAGCAAGACGAGACTATGGTGATACATATTCCAAATGGGCTCAACAAATGCTCTAGGACACTACACCTCCGCTTCGGTACACAAGCGCTTCTCTACTCTTGCTATCTCTTAGCGATGAGAGAGCATGGGGAATGAATAGGTCATTGTTTGCCAAGTCAGTGCGCCGATAAGCGTACTGAGTGACAAGTGTGAGTAGCGCGGCTTTCCATCTACTTTTTTTCTGATATTCCGCCAGTTCTAAGCAATCGCAACTGTATCTGTAACAACTGTAACTGTTTTTCCATCAAATTATGGTGAAAATAGTTGCAACGGGAGGCACATGGACCGGATCGCAAGTACGCCTTTGATTTGTCTGTTTTTTTAAAATTTGATACTGTTCAGGGTGATGAAAAATCAGAAATTGGCACACGAGTGAGCCTCGTACTCCCCACTCCGCAGATGGCGGACAAAGTAAGTATTGATGACACTCAAATGCATCGCAATTAGATGTAATCTTCAGGAAGCAGAATCTCTCGTCGGCATGGATCGCGAATCGAAGAATTCTTCAGTACCCACTGATCGATGAAAAGAAACGATGAAAAGCCTTGATCGAAATGTATGTATCCGAACATGATTAAAAAAAGAAACTATGTTGAGGTAAAGGATGTTGAGGTAAGTCAAGCGATTTTACAGTCGTAAGACAACGCTAGGTAGCCAGCTGTGCTGTTACTATGTAGTGATCATATTTTATGATGATATTTTATCATAGTGAAACACGCTCTCAATCAGAATGGTAATCGACAATCACTGTGAACGGCTTGGCATTTTCATTCCACGACTTCATTTTCTGCAGTAGTTCTTCGAAGACTGTCGGGTCTATCTCGCTCATGTAATCATCAGCTGGCGCGACAGGTCCAAATAGGGATCGATATTCTTGATTAGTAACAATTTCGGTGCTTTCGGTTGATGTTTCGCTGCCGAATCCCTGAAATAGTTTTTTTTTGAGTAAATATTTTTGTAAACTCAAACCTGCTCATTCTCCATTTTATAATGCTGCAACACAAGCAGCATAGTGAGGTACAGTGCCAGTGGTAGGACCGGATAGATGGCGTTGCCTTAGGAAAGTGAGTTTGTTGTTGTTATTTTTGGAAACTTACCTAAAAGGTTGATGATCTTCCTTGCTTTGAGAAGCATTTTCGTGAAGCGATTTATTAATTTCCCAGGGAAGCCAAAGCAGAAACTAATCATCTTGTAGAAGATACCTGGTGATATTGCATATATTTTCTCATTTAGAGTCACCTTTATAAACTAGTTCATAGTACTAAAAAAGTCGCTAACCTTCTTCACCATACATCTTCAGCATGATCAGATCGACTGACGCTCCGGAAATGATGAAAACGAGGAAAACAATCGTGTACAATTTGATAAAGGGGTCGATCTGACAATTACAAATACAATTATTTTATCCGGCATAGGTAGAATAATGGCTAAGACTCAACCCTACCTCTTCACTACTCTCGGCTAGAAATTCATTATTTGCTGCATTCTGCTTCTTTCCCTGTCGTCTCTAAATTGAAACGGTTACCAAAAATCGCTGTTTAGCTATATTTTTGACAATTCTTCGATTCTGACCTCCAAGCTCTTCCTGATATCATCGATTAAAAGATGGAAAGCGACAGGATAGATGCTGAGGCAGCAAAGAATGTACAGTAGCAGTCGGCCGATAGGGGCCGAGGGATGGAGTTTTCGCAATCCTGGGAGTAACATATTTTTGAGCTCATTTAAAATTACAATATACCATTTTTTTGCTAGCTTTCAAATGTTATTTCTCATGATCTATGGATCAGAAGTTCTCGAGAGAACTGACCTCCGAATATCTCTTGCTGAATCCGCTTCAAGCCATCCCGCAATTTGTCCTCAATGCCGAATTTTGTGAAGAAATACTGCAGAGCGGCACCGGTGTACATGCCGACAAACAATATCTAAAAAAAAGTTCCAAACAATTTATTTATCGGGACCGCAGCGAAGTTCCACGTAAAAATCATAATTAAAGACCAACTGACCTTCCAAAAATTCGATAGAAAATCATACATAAAGAAGAAACAGAAGAAGTTGACAATGTTGATCGCGAGCGGGCCGAAAGGCCGATTCTCTGGAGCCGGCATGATGCGCCTGTGTAAAAATGGCAAGAAATTGAGCATGGAAATACTGCTAGGTCTTTGTTTTGATATTAACGCAACAAAATAGCCATCGAATCACGAAATACGGGCTGAAAATGGGAGTAAACACGCCGAATTGCCATGATTTCTGTCCTTACGGGCGTTTAATTATCGAGGAGAGACCAAGCGTATTAGAGAGAGTCTCAGTCCGCCCGCGTGTTGACGATTTGCCACGCGACTCTCTCATTTCGAAATGCTATCTCGCCGGTTAGACAGAGCGAGAGAGTATGGTAAATGAGGAGAGTAAGCCGATTATAGTCGACACTCCTCCACCCCCTATTCCATCAGTGATAAGACCGTTGTGAAGGAGGAAAATTGAGATTCCAATTTAATTCGTGATAGCAATTCTCTCGTTTCGTACTTCTCTCCTACATCTCGCTCCCATCTCATAATTTAGTATCCATTCAGTGATCGGCCGTAGAGACAAATCATTTACCCTTTATCTCCCAAAAATGATTGTCATTTCGGTAGCATTATCTTGTCTTCAAAAATTTATAACATGACAAGACGAAACAAATAACTTTTCAAAATACAGTTTTCAGTACTGAATGGTGATAAATCTCCGACTATCCCTCCTCAACGCCAATCCATGCAGCATCTCCCTCCAAACAGCCCTGTCAATATCCAGGAGGTAGTGATCGGCTGGGGAAACAGCTTGACTGGGAGAAGAGGGCGGTTGAATGGTAGGAATGAACCCAAGACGGCGCCAGTCTTCCGGCTGTAAAAAGTTGTGCAGATTTCACGAAATTCCCGCGTATTCGGAGTTCAGAATGCGGTAGGAAAATATGTAAAAAACAATAAAATGAAATCGTACTGACCCGTTCAATCTCGATTCTGAAGTGCAACCCTGCAAACAGGACCAGGAGGTACACAGAAATGGCGAATAATCGAGGCAGATGAGGCCGGATGAAGGAGGATACGGCGTAAGCTGAAAGGCAGGAAATACGTATCGAAATTAGTTTCAAAAATATTAGTTCTGACCACCATCACTGATAATTCTCAATAGTTTGCGAACAATCTTGAAGATTAAGATGGTGACTTTCTTCATCAACCAGAAAATCGCTCGAACGAAGACGTAAAACGTTTGGAAGGCTGAAAAAAAGAATCAGAATACAGATCTGACCACATTGGCCGTAAACCTTTTGCTCCATCGCAGATTAAAAACGTCAATAGTTCGACGATAAGTCGAATGCATATCCCGACAATTAGTGCAGATGCAACGAAAATTGTGATACGATCTATCTAAAAGACGTATATCTACTGTATTATTTGTATCGTTATAAATGAGCACTAACCGTGAATTCATTCCGAAACTTTGCTTGTAGCTTCACAAACTCTTTTTCAAAGGTTATGCCGATAACGGCGAGATTGATGTAAACTACCAGGAAAAGATACTGACGAACGGTACCAGGGTCGGCTTTTGGAATGAAGGAGAAAAGAAATGAAACTGAATATTATACATTATTTTCATTGGGTAAACCTGATCATTGCTTGAACTGACCTCCTGTTATAGACCAGATTATCGGCCTTTTTACATAGTAGAAATTGGCTTTGATGAATACACCGTAAAAGAAGCCATTAATTATGCCGTTTATGATAATCTGCAAGTATATTTTTCAAAAAAAAGATTTGTGGATAATGAATATTTTTTCCAAAATGTGAAACGTGTCGAAAGAACACACAATTTTTACCTTTGTTTTGAATGAAGTCACATCTTGCAGATTGATAAGGTAAGTTGAAACGATGAGAGATAACGTCGGGATAACACGTGGAACGAAGACAGGCGGTGCTACTTCCTCCATGGTGTCCAGTCTCGAATGTTCCTTCCTTGGCTTTTCCTTGAGCTCCTTTCTTGACGCTGCAACTGTTCTCATTCCGCGGTGACCAATAGAGAGTTGGAGGCAAAAACTAAGATACTCTGCCAACAAAATTGCTCAAACACGCTCCAAAGAGGGGCTATTTCGCCTTTATGCGTGATATTATGTGCAAAAGGAAAAGATGTATTGAAGAGAGCGTTTCATCTCGGCAAACCATCTCGGGGTGATTGCACTTGTCGACGATTGCACGACGATTGTCGAATAGTTCCCTCCAATTGAAACGATTTTCAGTTGCTTTCTTCATCATCGTATTTCACTAACGTTTACAATTAGGGCAGTCAGGTTGTTTTCATTCTTCTTCTGCTTTCGCAGCTTTGAAAGAGTACACGGAATGCAGCTAAATCTTCATTCTGAATGCCATGACTACAGTGCCGCTTGTGAAATGACTAACTTATTTGTTTGCACACTGTGCACACTTCTTATCGCTTCTATTGCTATTCGACACGCTTTCTCTGATCGATTTTCGGCTCGAATTTCTTCGCCCTTCGCACTTTCTTTATTTTTTATTTTGAAATGTAGAATTTGTCTCTTATTATTTATTCTGACTTCACTTCGGTTTTTAAAGCGCAAATTCTGATCAATTATTGATGGATTTATTCGCACTTCCGGACGTTTTCCATCGCGAATTGATGAAGAAGATGGAAATCAGAGATCGCTTGCACGTTCGCCTCGTATGCCGGTAGTTCTTTATCGTTTGAGTAAATTGGCATTTGTCGTTAAGATCATTCGAACGGCTTGTTGCAAGTACGAACGCAGGCTCCTTCGAGTCTGGTGCGATCGACATTAGCAATAGTCCAGTAGCACTCTAAAATATTTCACCGAAATATCTAATCACATCAGACTAGAATTGACGTGAGATTCGGGGATCAGAAATTCTGGAACATTCACAATTCTAATCGTGTCCAGTTCCTTCATCTTCGCACTCGGATATTCTCTGGAATCACGTTCGAGAAGTTTGAGTGTACGGTGAGATTTATTTCATATTTCACCCAGATCAAACCGATTGTAATTCAAATTCTCACGCATCTTTTTCTGACAAAGGCCGTCAAATTATGTGAAACGGAAAGCATTTTTAATGATTTAAGCTCGATGACAATCCTTTGAATTTCAACTTTATTCGGGAGCTAACTGAACAGTTCAAGATTTGTGCGCTCCACATCAATGCAGATTCAAGGCACCAACTAGAATTGTATGTTTCCAACATCAAATCGTTCATTAATCTAGTGCATATTTCAGCGCTCTCCGCCTTTTCTCCTCGTTTCCAAACAGTAAATATCACTTGTCGATTGGGGGATTTTTGCCCGATCCTGAAATGATTCTTTCCTATCCAACTCTACAAGCGCTAGAAATGTGGAAGTACAAACAAGTAGGAGATTTATTGTATTTTTGATATTTAATTTTGAACTGAAATTTTAGCACGATGAAGCTCCGGGACTCAACGGGGAACCCTGGCAGATGTCCAGCAATGACTTTCTCAGGCTTCTCAAAATTCATAACAATATTTTCGTTGAAAACGTTGCCTTGTCCGCTAATGAATTCAAGAGCGCGTTGGCGGTAAAGAATAATTTATAAATAAATGTTAGTTTAATTCTGATTTTGTAGATCGTATCTGAGGACAAGCGAATGCGTACAGTGGAAATTTGGGAAATGTCTTCAACTGTTTGCCGTTGGCTTGCTCAGTTCGGTATCACGGAATCAATCAATGCTGGTGACGTAAATTATGAGGCTAGTGCCATTTGGAAAGCTATTTCCTTGTACTTTTATGATTACATTGAAATGAATTGTTTTTCAGCTCGAAGTCGTTGCTATGCGTGGAAAAAATGGCGGGCAACTAAAAATTCGCTACCGAAATTGTCAAATTCAATTCAAGCACTTTGACTGGATTGAAGATCGGACGGTCAATATTATTACAATTACAATTACAATTACAATTACAATTATTTATCCACCAGGAGTTAGGTAAGTTCGTAATAACTAGGATTCTTCGATAGATTTCGGTGGAGGTCCGTCGTCATGTGGACGATTCGGTTTGGGGGTGGGGCTTCGGGGGGAAGCAGCAGTTTGGTAATAATATTAGAGTCGCAATAGAGATTGAGGAGAGAAAGATACAGATGGGATAGAGAGAACATGAGATCGGAAGAGAGGGGGTGAGCTGGTAACAGTTTCAGCAGATAGCGCGTTCCATCGATCAATAACCCTAGTCGTAAAGGTTGAATGAGACGTAGGCAGTACGAATGTCAATGTGATGCGCAAAGCATGGCTTCCACGAAGGTTACGAGTAAGGGGGGAAATACGGAAAAGGTTGGAATGATCATAACAGTAGAGCCCATGAACAGATTTGTGGAGGAAGAGAAGATCAAAAATTAATCTTCTGTGCTCAATCGTTTGTAACGAAAGCTGCGCTAGTCTATCTGGATACAGGGAGTAGGGAATAAGACAACGCGCAAATAACCGTCGAGAGAAGTTACGTTGTACTGCTTCTAGTTGATTAGCAAGGGATACCGTATGAGGAGACCAAATGACTGAACCGTATTCAAGAAGTGGTCTGATGAAGGTAGTGAACGCACGGCAATATAAGGCAGGGTTTGAAGAGAAGAAACATTTAAACAAGAGGTTAATTTTCGCTCTGGCTTTGGATGAAATCTTAGAAATGTGGTCAGTAAACTTGAGAGAGGAGTGCATGGTTACGCCGAGGTCTTTAATAGATGGGGAAACAGAGAGGGGGGAGCCATTAATAAAATATTGAGTACGAGGAGAGAGAGACCCAAAATTTACCACAGTGCACTTATTTTCGTTAAGAGATAAGTTCCATTCTTGAGACCATGCGAAAACTGAGTCAATAGCTGATTGTAGGAGGTGGGAATGAAGGGGGACTCTAGCATAAATCTTGAGATCGTCTGCATAAATACCATACTTGATTTCTCTGGGCAAGGATTTGGAGAGGTCGTTTACAAAGAGAATGAAAAGGAGTGGACCAATACACGACCCTTGTGGAACTCCGGAAGTGACTGAGGATGGAGTAGACAATGTATTACCAATGAGGACACTTTGAGACCTATCGGAAAGGTAGTTGGCAATCCATGAGATAATGTTAGAAGAGAACCCTAGAATAGAGAGTTTATGGAGTAAAAGGCGATGGTCTATGCTGTCAAAAGCCTTTTTAAAGTCGAAGTAAATTGTGTCGAAAGAGGAGTTCTTAGACTTAAAG
>LS486809.1:43966-70443 GCA_900490705.1 Pristionchus arcanus | reverse complement strand
TTGGAGAAAGCATGCGCCTTATCACTGTCAGACAGAAGATGAATGCCGTCAAGATCAATAATCCCAGGAGGAGCAGAGTTAGAAGAGTTAAGGCGGGATTTACAAAGGGTATAAAAAGCTTTGGGGCTTTTGGAGTCTACTACACGTGATTCGACTCTCTCTGAATGCGCTCTCAGTGCTCTCTCAAATCGTTTCGCTAGACTAAATGCAAGAACACTATTAGGTGCGAGCGAGGAAGCTCTCTGGGATTTACCATAAAGAATTCGTAAGTGCTTAGGGTACCGTGAAGAAGGGGAGGGAGTGGACTTAGGAATTAAAGCGTCAAGAACTGAGTTAACGAAGTCACTAAAATAGTTATATGCGCTATTCACATCAAGAAGGGAGAGGGCAAATGTCCAATCATGAGAAGAGATAATTCTGTTTATGGATTCCCAATCGGCAAGATGGTATAATCTGGAGGGAGCAAGCACGCGTGATGGAGGGGAAGGGAGGGCAAGAGAAAAACTGATACTTACATGATCTGCGAAAGGAAAGCAAGGCGTGACATTTTTAATAATAGGTTTATTGCAAAAGACTAGGTCAAGAATATTTTCACCGCGCGTTTTGAAATGAACAAATTGAGTTAGGTGATATTCGGCAGTAAACGAGAGGAAATCGTTTTGCGTTGGCGAAGTTAGACTTGACCAGTCAATGCTTGGGAAGTTAAGATCACCGCAGATAATAAAGGGTGAATCGTGCATGAGCGGTAGAATGAAAGAGAGAAAGGAATCAAGAGAAGCAGAAGAGCATGAAGGCGATCGATAATTTAGGCAAAGACGCGTAGAACTAAGAGGATGAGAGGGATTGCAAGAGGGAAGGTGTATGTCAATTACTAGAGATTCAATTCCATCACAGGAGAAGGTTTTGACAAGAATGGGGTGAAGGAGAGGGCATCAAAGGATTGCAACACCACCGCCTCGAGATTTCTCAGCAGTAACGACGCGATCTTTACGAAATACTACGTATTCATCATTAGAACCCATAAGAAAAGCGTCATCATCACCACACGCAAGCCAAGTCTCAGTGATTAAGATAACTGAATAGCCTAGTGATTTTACGAAAGAGAGCAAATGAGTTTTACGCCTGATGGAACGCGCATTTGTGTAAAAAAGCTCGACATTTTTAGAGTCAGAAAAGATTTGCTGAGAAGATACGGTAGGAGAAGGAATAGTAGAGGGAGAAGAAAAGATAGGAAGAGGAGAAGAGACAGACGAAAGAGAAATAGGAACCTCACTGCTGCACCCATCCTATGCCTTAGCCCCCGCACCTGAGGATGAAGTTGATGCAGCTGCACTCCGATTGGATTGTTGTTGCATGGGAGTAAGAGAGGAGAGTACTGATCCATTGTTGACTGACGATTGGTTGAGCACAGACGAATTGATTGAATCGGTGGTGATCGTGTGTCCTCGAGGAGGTCGTGTCTCGTAACCAGCGGGAAGAGGGCGAGGAGTTCCATTAAACTTGATTAGCTTCTCATCGCGAATACCGTAAACAAGTGCACCCATTTGGCAATTGAGTGAGAATGCTTCAGAACGGGCTTTTCTTTCCAAATCCAATTCGAAGGGGCATAGATCTCGACGAATATAATTGCCGGATTGCTTTGTTACTGTAGACGGGCGGGAGGAACGGACATTATTGAGGAAGATGTCACGGACTTTCTGGTTCGGAAATTCAATCTTGAGTATTCTCTTTTGTCTATCACCTTTCTTATCCGGATGACGGTGATGCTTTATCGATCCATCCTTGAGAGAGGCCGTGATGATAGGATCATTCAGTTCACTGCATAGGGTTTCAATTGCTTTCTGATCGTTAGTAATTGTCTCCTCAGGTGTGGTTCCTTCTTGTAGTCCGACCCAAACAGCGCGTTTGGCCTTGTCTGCATAGGTGCTTGCATCCGTAAGAGCCTGCTTGACTGCAGCGTAAGATTATGATCAACAATGGCAAGAACTTTGATAAATATTGACTTTGATTGCGAATCAATGCTTGAAACATACTATTTGTTGCGTTCTCGATGCCAAACACAAAGTTAAAACAGTTAGTGGGTTAGCAAGAGATTTGAACTATAAAACTAATTCTTTGGCAGTGTGCTAAGGCGTCAAAAAGCACATAAACAAACACAAATCTGAACGTTTATCGATCTAGGTTAGTACGATTAGGGAGGGACTGCATCTATCGATAGTTTTCTGATATCTCCCTTGCTGTTCTACTCCGTGTCCATGTTCACGTCCTCGTGGACGTACAGCTGTCCGGGGCGAGTGCGTCTGATGAAATTATAATTATATCAACTTGCAAAATGAAGCAATGAACACAACACTATCAGTGGCAGGGGGTCGAGGTTCTTTGCACTTTTTAACTTTTGAGCAATCGCTCTAATCCTTTTTCGAGGGAAAAATTCAACTGTCAATACGTATCCTGAGACAGAATAGAACATTTTCCATTGTTGTTCCGAAACAGCACTAGTTTTTCGACTTTTCCAAATTCGGTTTCGCTTCCTCAACCCCAAAGAATTTGAGCTCGTAATCGTCTCTTCATTCACGAGCTCCCTCACCGGTCAGAAAGAAAAAAAGAGAGCGTGTAAAATGAAGAGACGGCGACCCGTATTTCGAACTCTAAAAGGAATATACCTGGGACGAATGGACTGGCCGATGATTGTCGTTGGATTGCCCGCGACGCCGTCGTGTGTGGCCAGCCTGATCTGCTCGTTGAACTCCGGATGAAGTGCGAGCACCCTGAACGAAACAATGTAAGAAGCGCGAATATTAGAGCGCGAAATGCTCGCTCGGCTCTACGACGAGTTAATGTCCTTGTGCAGTAGAGCTCGAAATATGCGCCGGCGTCTGTTCATTTCGCGTGCTCATTTCGCGAATATTGCCGATGGAGAGAAGTTAGAGAATGCAACATGCAGGGACGAGACTCGATTGCCCGTCATTTCTTATTTTATTGGAAATAGAGATGAAATAGAAACGTACGATCGAATCACGTCTGCGTCGTGCGCGCGTGCAATGTGGACATCAATCTGCGCGTAGTGGCGAGCGGTCATCGGGAACAGTCCTGAAATGGGCTTTGATCTTTGGTATTCGGCGCACACATGCCCCGATAGCGTACCCTTTTATTCACACCCCTTTTTCAACATCTTTCGTTATTCATGAGCGTAATCCGAGCCCAGAACATGCGTGTCAATGTTTGGTGGTGTATCGCATTATGAGCCGCCATTTTTACACTCAACCTATTGCGGCGAGAGAATATTCGAAATGAAGAGTCTTCAGAAATCACATTAGGTTCTAATCGGGTATAGAAGATACGGACATCGTGAAGAGAAGATGACTCACGAGGAAGAATATTGATCCCCCCCCCCCCGTTTATTTGTTTGTTTTTTCTTGTATAATCCCCATTTTTTTCTGTTTTCGACCTGGATCAGATGATGATGATGAAGCCTACCAATTCCGAGGAGTCCTTGCAGTGTTGAAGGGGAGTCCAACGCGCTCTCGATCGCTCGCAGGATGAGGCAGCACACTGCAAGTATCGTAATAACTGCTCATTAAACCTTGAAATATGAGCCACCGTTTCATTCCTCACACTATCCTGCCACTCGAGCCACTCGAGCAGAGTGTGTGAGAGGAGGCAGCGACTCATATCTCGACAACTACTGCTCATCTTTGCCAATAAGGCGTTTAAAGGAGGACGAAAGTCAAAGTTTTCCAAGGTAAGCTGACTGTATGGGCTGGTTGGAACCTTGATTGCTAAGAGATTCCCCAAATTTCAAGGCTCTAGCTCAATTTTGAAGCGAGATACACATGTTCAAAGTTTCTACAGGGCTCAGGGAAAATCAAGATGCGCGGTGCAAAAGGTAGATCAACATGCAAATTGAGAGAGGGAAGAGGATGGGAATCGCCTCCCCCTCTCTCTTTGCACCGCGCATCTTGATTTTCCCTGAGCCCTGTAGAAACTTTGAACGCCTGTATCTCGCTTCAAAATTGAGCTAGAGCTTTGAAATTTGGGGAATCTCTTAGCTATCAAGGTTACAACCAGCCCATACTGTCAACTTACATTCGAAAACTTTGACTTTCGTCGTCCTTTAATGCTCAAGACCGAACGCTCACTATTGATTGCGTCTAACAAAAAATATAGTTTATTTGTAAAATATATTTTTTTAAAGTTCTTCCGCTGGGCGGAAACGAGTCTAAACATAACATGCGACGAGAAAAGAGTATTTGATTGCCATTCCTTCTGTGAATAATAGAAGAAATGGGGGAAAAGGTAATTGAGGCTATTCTTACCACTGTCGTGGCTCTCCCAATTCTTGTCTCTCCACTGCTCCGCCCACTTGAACAGCCGATACGGCGACTGAAACAACATATTTTACGTTCACTTTGTTATTTAATCTCGTTGATCTCTCCACAACGTCGCTAGCCTTACTTTAGACGAGTCAAAAAGCGTGTAATCGAAAATTGAAAATTTTAACAGCGATTGCTGCTAGGACCACCTCTAGGAAACGATTACGAGGACATGCTCGGAGAGTCTTCTGGCAAATTTATGAACTGATAAATAGGAATAATATGTGGACCATTTCACTATTGTATTATATACGTTACCCACCGCGGCGATCAGTCCGGCCATCTCCTTATTCTCGAAGATTTCCTCGTCGTGGAATGCCTCGTGCAGTCGATCGCCCTTGCGCGCCATCACATTGTCCTGCAAGTATCGATGTTAATTACTAGTTCGTTAAATGCAAGTAATCGCTGAGGCACTAGCACTTACAATGGCCGATTGGAGTCTGGCTGCGTGTCGAACGATGAGTGTCACCCGGTCCGCACGCGTTGCCCAGTGGCACAATTGAGCGAGAAGATGAAACGATTCGCTGGAAAGAAGCAGATATGAAGTAAAGTCGTAGACCGCTAATGTCGAACAAAGTTTCAACAAATCCAACGTATTTTGAGCATATTTGCTACCTCTCCTCAACAATAGAATTTCCATTCTAAATACAAATGTGCAAAGTGAAATATTCTACCCTTTATCATAGCATTTTGTACTTACTCGTGCAAGTGCGGGTCCTCACTGGAAATTGCCTGGAATATCCATGGAAGTGCGTGCTCGTTGTCGATCAGGATCTTGATCGCTGGCTGCAGTGAATTTTGTAATTTTACTGCTCTGCAATTACACTATGCTATCGCCGAAAAGAAGCAACAAATAGCGAATTACTGCGCTATTTTCAACGCAATCATAGTTCAGTATGCATGCCCACTCGGGGAATGATAAACAAGTTTGAAAAAAAGATACATTAAAATGTGTTATTATGTGAGAGAGCTGGGCTTACCAGTGGGTCTAGCGTTGTCTTACGCTTGACGTGGATACAGTTTTACACGTGAGAGAGCAAGGATGAACCTACCGCTCTATCGCCCATGAAGAAGAAACAGCTGAGCACGTTTCCGGCAATTTTCTTCTCGACATCGGCACCGCCTGAAACGCAGAATGTCCGGCTCTATCGTTCTACGGTCTGCCTTTTCCCGGCTTTGTCATTCTTGCATGAGTTTCAGCGGTTGTTCGCACGGTGGTTCGATAGCGATGGGATAAATAATTATCTATAGTACAGGATTATTGTTGTTGATACGAACTCCGTATTACATAAGGCATATGATTCCGAAGATCATCTTACAGACCAAAGATAATCTAGAGATTAAAGATCATCTTACGCGGTGGATCGTATGTAGTCGCCATCTCGTTAATACTGACTGCAATGATCCGTACCGCTAGTCCCTCGCAGTCCTGAAATTTTCATAAACCGATAATATTTACTCTTTCTCAGAAATTAAAAATTGTGTTAATTTATTTATCTTAACTGTAACCTCAGCAATAGGCTTTGCCAATAGCTTTGGATAGCTTTCCAATATCCCCCCTATTTCGCCTAACGACACTGGACCATCCCAATAGGTTCGAGCGTGAGCAAAAGCAAATGCCTACTCCTAACAAGTACTACGAACTAGGCGTGACACAGAAGCTAAGATGGCTGACTCGTGCTGAAAGCGATTGTGGCTGCGAACATTTTCCCATTTTGGATTCGTCCAGGGTAAAGTAAAGCGCGTCGACCACTCGACAAATGCGGGATAACCGGGTATTTTTCTCTAGACTCTCTCGCTCGCGGTAATCGCGGATTTCGGAAATACCGATCTCGAACGTGCAACCCTACCGCTCACCGGTAATTCTGGACCGCAATCCACCAGGAATAGGTCGTGGATCGCGCCGATCGCTCGTTCCCGCAGCGCTCTCGGGCTGTCCTGAAAATTCAATTCAATTATTTATCCACCAGATTAACATAAATAGGGTAGTAGCGTTGATCTTCGTTAACTTTTTGGTGGAGGTCCGTCGTCTTGATGGCGAATCGGTTTGTGGGTTAGGGCTTGGGGGAATTACATTTTAGAATTGGAAATGCGGGCAATCGTCTCTTCATTCCTCACACTATTTCTCCGGTCAGAGGGGCGAGAGAGATAGAGTGCGAAATGAAGAGACGATTCTAGTACGATGTTTTCACTCTGACTCGAAAGAGTGTAAGCGGAATGAATAGACGGATTCTTCACCCTGACAATCCTAGTTATAACCATGACGGATGTGCATCGAGTACACATCGAGCACATAAATTCGCAAGGGTAACAATTGTTCATCCTCACAGTACCTGACTCTCCAGGACTTCCAGAGGAAGCAACCAGTACGCTCTGAAAATAGCACAGCATTCATCGCAGATATACTGATTACGATAAGCGAAATTCAATCCCTATAGAAGTACAGATAGGGGATGAATGGTGGAAGTTTCTCATTTCGCAGTACTCTCTCGTTTCACTGACTGCCGAGAGAAAAGGCAAAGTGAAGAGAACATAAGGTAAAAGCAAACCAACCGAGGCGCGAGCATTGTTCACCGACCGGCGCGGAGGGTGAGAAGAGAGTAGAATGAGAGGAAGAGTTGAAAATGAGAAAAAGAAAAGTCGATGAAAATTTAATTATGCATTTTAAATGCAAATAATATTTTTGTTTTACATTATTCAGACTGCTATATAAAGTAGGATCAAGAACAATTGATCTTGCGAGATCACCCCTCCTTCTTCTGTAAAATATTTCTAAAGACTCGGGAACACCATTGTATTTTGACGTTTGACGAGTAATTTATTCATGGATGTACTTCTTTTTTTTCATTTTTTTATGTCATTGCTAGGTTCTCACGCAAAAAAATCGATCATCGAAGCACATAGCTGTTCTTTGTTCTCAATCAGCGATGCCATCAGGGATTTGTGAAAATTTCCATCCCATCTGACTTCGTAATGCACTCTCACCGGTCAGATCGAAAATCAAATAGTTTTTTTCTGTCGTCGGTGAAACAAACTTCAACAAAGTGCATTTTGAGATGCCTGATAAGTTGCTAATCACTGCGGAACACGTCATTCTTTCCAATAGCTCAAAACAAGTTTATCGGTTGTTTAAGCTATCGACATGTACATGGAGAGTTGTTCTGCACACTTTTCGTGCATTCTTCATCAAACATTCGGCAGCCTGCCCGAGTTATCGAGAATTTGCTGCAATGAAATAATCAACGATATACGCAGCAAAAGAAGTCGTTGAACTATGACTACAATACCTGTGCCAGAATTCGTTCTCTAAACACCCTAAGACCGAAACACCCTTCAGGTTATTTATTAAACTCATTCGTTGTTTCCTTGCATGTGTTTCATATGTACGGAAGATAGTCCCTATTGTAATCAAAAGTGGGATCTCTCACCATAGATCACTCCGTCGCACTGAGTCATGCCGTTGATCACTGGACACTGGATAAAACTGGGCGAGATGCGACGGAGATGGCGAATATTGCCCATGATGTAGGATACATCCATCTTATGGTCCTCGCCTGCAATCACTGGCGACGTTGTGCACATTACAGAGCTCGAGAAATGATATTGCCGTATCTCAATCTTGCACACTCTCTCCGTACTCGCACTCTCGGTCGGCGAGAGAAAGCGTGAAATGAAGAGACAGTGCTGCCATTTCTCGAGCTCTATTGCTCATTGATGCAATTGTGAATTATGTGCTGCGAACCATGCATTCTGCACCGGCTGATTCGCAAGTTTTCAATCAGTAAATGTTTCAATATTATGATAATATGAATATTCACATACTAACATCGACTTTTTTTGCTAAAACAATGCGCGGCACATTTTTCTCCAAAATTTACATGAAAATAATGCAATGTACTTTTTTTCTGCTATTTGCTCGAATACAGTCGAGTCGAATCGTAAAGTTAGGAGGAAACGAAATAATTGAATTGTAATATTTCATTAAAATTTAGACCAAAGTGTCATGCACTTTTTGAGAACTATGACAATAATATATCACTCACTGCAGTGTAAGATATATCCAGTCGGTTTTTTGCCGCAGGGAAGATTTACCATGTACTTTAATTATATTGTTTAATTTTTTTGATGACGACAGTCTTCTTTTTTTTTCTTAAAAACCTTGAAAATAGTAAGAAACAGGTATCGACTAACCCGCTAATTCATTAGCCGATGGACGAGAAAAGAGTTTCATTCGCAGTATTCGTTAAAGGGGGAGGGGGAGTGGCATAAATAGTTAACTGATTGTGGCAATGACGCACTTTCCGGATCTTGATAAGTCTCCCCCTCATTCATGCATTATCACGACCAGTCAAGGGAAAAATAAGGTTATCGATGACATGCGAAGGATAGGGTCAATGGTCGAGAGAATAGATGTGTGCAAGCGAAAAACAAAATATTGTAAATGATGCAAAATTACATACTCTGTAGTAATGCGCCACGCAGAAATCGGACGTAATCGTGAAGAGACGGCCCAGCGCAGTGCAGACCTATAACATTTGCAGAATAGGCTTAATTTTAAATCCTTTATTTTTTCTACTCGAACTGCCATTAGATTGGTTCCGCACAATGTGATTAGGGTTGTCAGGGTGAAGAATCTGTCTCTTCATTTCGCCCGGAATGAAGAGACGGATCCTTCACCCTGACAGCCCTAAATGTGATGTCGAATTTTTGGCAATTCTGAATAATTGTGAAGTAATCGTCGCTCTAAAACGGTGTCATAGCAATCCACCGTTCGTCCCCGCCATTCTATCGATATTTGTCGAGACAACAAATGACCAATCAAGTGATGAGCGATAAATATAACTAACTCGGCTTATGGCTGCATCGTAGAGTGCCGACTTGAATCTTGCTTCGGCGACAACCGCAGGATCGCCACAATTCAGCACTGCAGCCAGCGGGAGGCTGCCCGCGCATCCATTTTTCAAGCACGCAATCCGTCCTCTCGAATGCATCGGGTACGTCATGAGACACACTTTGCAGGGGTAATGAGTGGTGGCTGAAAAAACGGATTAACGGTCGCAAATTATACATCATCTTTATTTGACTTTACAATTTCACATATTTATTACTGGGGATCCCTAACGACCCCTAACGGTAACGTTATCATGTCATCAGAAAATTGGTATCCTTTCTAGGACGAGCGACGGGTGCTGTAGGAGGGAAGGTACAAACAAATCAAAGCTCACATCCGTCACACCCTCCGATGATTTTCCGCTTGAAAGCTCGGCATCGATCATTGCCACACGCTGGCGCCGTTCGACCGGCAGCTTCCCTGTCGTCGCACGCACTGAAAATATGTTAGAGATCAAAGATCAAAGACGCAGTCTACAGCATTCAAAAACGATGTCAAACCTCAGCTCAATTACTCGCTCTTCTCGTCTCTTCCTCGACCACCACCTCCAGAACATTCCAGCCAGCAGAGCACATACGACCAAACAGGCAACGGCGATGACCGATTCGGTCGTGTAGGAGGGCGCGGCCATGGGCGGGTGCTGAAATGTAGAGGGTAATAAGCAACGGTCAGACTACGGACTACAAAGATCAGGCTACAAGGATCAGAGTACGGACTGTAAAGATCAGACTATGGACTACAAAGATTTAATTCCTCCCAAAACCACATATTCGCTTACCTTGCCCATCGGGGTCGCCTCAGTGCACAGAGAAGACGCGAAAACGATTGACGCGATTTGGGCGCCTCGATGCCTGAAAAGGAATACAATTGAACAAGGGGTACGGTAACGGATTCGAAGCTGCTTCCGGTATGAGAAGTCAAAGAACTTGTCAAAGAACTCGTAGATGAACCGTTCAAGTTCGGAAAACTCGTGGAATAAGACATGAATCGATATGATCGGGTCTCTTGTAATATCAAAGATCCACACCGCTCCGCACCTCTTAGACATGAGACGCAGCGCAACGCTTATCAGGAATATCGAGATCAATACAGCACCCGGAAAGTCTTCGATCTGGAAAGATCAAAGATCATTATTTGCTGTTTCTTCAGATCGTATTTTTGCATATTATTTGTACAATGTTTATTACAGTGCCCTAACAATAAGTAACTCGCCACCATCTCATACTACTGCAATTATTTCATTACGGCATCCATGACTAGGACCCCTAACCATGACGTATTTTCGATTAGAGTTCAAAATACAAAAATATGAATACAATCATATAATTATTTCACAAAAGTGAAGAACCGATGACCCAAAATTCGAAATGTTTTCTCCGAAACTCGCCTTCTTAAAGCCGTCCCGATTGTTCTCGAAGATGTGGATGAACTTTGAGGCGAATCTGGAATAGCTCGTGTATCGAGAATTCTTTTCAGTCTATGCTCATTCTATCGTGTTCCTTCTCACCACCCCTCAAAAGTTTGGCTTTTCGACAAAAAATCATTTAAGAATAAGAATATTTTTGGAAAAAAATACCAAGTGGTAACAATATTGATGTTTTAAAGACTTGAGAATTATTTACTTTTAATGAAAACCTGCAAACCTCTTGGAATCATCCGTGTTCAGCTTCAGTTCGAACTGCTTTCCTTTAACCGTGCACACAAAATCTTCCGGCACAATTTCCTAAGATATTAAAATTGTCAAAACGGCGTTTTGCTTTCAGTCCGATCTCAGTCCACCTCTGTGATTCGGAGTAATCACAAATTACTACCAATCCCTTCTCACCTTCACTACATTTAGCATCTCTGCCTTCTTCGCATCTGCTTTCTTGCCGACTGCGAACGAGAGAATGTGGCCAGAGTCGAATCTGTCAAGTAGGTCATTTGCACAAAACATGGTTACATGCTCACTTCTTTCTCAGAAATTGCGGTGATCCACTGCAGAAGGCCTTTCCTCGAGCCATGATGAAAATGCTCCCCGCCAGTAACTCGTCCGTGTAATGAGTGGTGAGGAGGATGGTGCTAAACGGTTCTTCATTTTCAGATAATAGATCAACCAACTACAGTACCACAATATGATTAAAATTGCTAAACTATCAAAACAACGAACCTTTTTTTCTTAAACACCATCAGCAATCGTTCGAAGTCCCTTCTCGCTCCTGGACCTAATCCGGCTGTTGGCTCATCGAGGAGAACGAGGGGAGGATCGGCTGAAAGGAGTAATTTATTCCATATTTTATGACAATTCAGCAAAAACCATTTTTATTGAGTTCCGATGCGATCAACCCACAGAATCCGTAGTCCTGCTGCCATAGAGTGACGACGGCCTCGGGCATCGGGATCCACGAGCCCACCTCGTTGATGCAGGAGAAACGACACGTGATGGCCACCTGAAGCACGATAGAGATTCAACATCTCTTCATTTCACACATTCTCTATCTACTCGAGCGGTCGGCAATCCGTATTGCGCTCTCTAATAGGGTTCCGCAAATGACTCACTCGAGGAGACCTCGAACAAAGAAAAGATTATCGTCTCCTTTTAAAATTGGAGACGTGAAACGGCTCTCTCATTTCAATATTACTTTTCCCTTGTCTAATTTTTTTGTGAGGAGGAGAAGGGAGACGTCTCTCCATTTTCCCTTGTTCGAGCCATTGTGATCGGTGGGGAAAATTTGAATTGAAATTTCCGAAATCAAATTAATTTTCAAGTTCTCTCACAGTGAGAGGAGAACAATGGAAAAGGAGACGTGATCGGAGACGTCTCCCTCTCATTCTCGACCGAGAGACGTCTCCGAGGGAGACGCGAATGAGGGAGACAATGTCTCTCTTCACGTCTCTAATTCGAGACGTGTCATTTGCGGAACACTACTCTCTAACAATTATGCAAGGGCGGCGCACAGATCGCAATGCACTGGCTAGATAAACGGAAGGTATAGTTAGAAATATGTGCATTATTCCAGATGGAAACTGTAGATGGAATTCAATCCAGTGGAAGTTGACGAGTTGATTTGATCATTGAACTAATAGTAGGAGTGTACAGTAGGAAAGAAAGGAGGAGAGACAAAAACAATAAAAATTTGCGAAAAAGGTAGCTGTTTCTCACATTGCGATCCTCCGCGAGGGCGGGTGAGAGTAGGGCGAAAAGGAGAAGGACGAGATACATCCCACTCGACCGCTTGAGACGAAGAATGAGGGGTGAAGTGAGGGAGGACGAGGTGGAAAATGAGACAATCAGTGAAGATGAAATGAGTAAAAATGCAAATAACTAATTATTTTTTGTTTAGTTGTATCATACTTGTTCTTTGTTTTGGTTGTGAAGTTGTGAAACGTTGTAACTTTCATTATCAGTTACTTTTTTTGTATGAATCCTGAAGAACTCTGGATCAATTCTGAGGATCGAGGCAGAGAAATAGAATATTTCAGTATTCTCAGAGCTTCCAGAAAAGGTGAACACTTATCACGCTCCAAATTCAACTGCAAACATTCGCATGTCACACGCACTCCGTCTTATCATTTCCTCGTCACATTCTCTGAGTCATTCTCTCGGATCGATTTGATTCCCGAAAGTGACTTATTCATCCTTTTCCCATATTGTTCACGTTGTTATGTTACAAGTGGTGCTCTCTGAACTTCTCTTCACTTAGAGTTTTTCGCCTTTCCGGACGATTTTGAACTACTGAATAAATGCATCCATTTCTTGATTAATTTTTCTTATCGATTTCATTGTCAGTTGTGATCGATATTATGGACTTCTTCGCTCTACCGGATGTTTTCCATCGTGAATTACTGACGAAGGTCAATATCGCTGATAGGATGAATTTGCGATGTACTTGCCGGTATGATATTGTACAATATATCATAATTTCAATAATTTATTGCTTGAGCGCTTTCGAAAAACTGGTTGCGAACAGTAATGCGGGATACTATGAAAGCGGCAAGATAGCACCGACTCGTGATGGCGTGAGTACGAATGCTAAAACACAATTTGTAAAATAATAATTGCAGAGATTTTTCTCAGTTCACCTCGGCGATCAACAGTTCAATAGCATGCATTTGTCAAAAATAGGCCTGGATACGTTTCTCCAATTTCAAAATCGCCTGTTCAGCCGCATTCGCTTCAATAATTTCGAAATTAAGGTATCCGTAGCATTTCTCGAAAAATAGGTTTCATCATTCAGATGAGTGAACACATTTCGCAACATTTCGTCCTACAGTTCACTGATAAGTTCATAATTGATCATCTTCATTTTGATGCCTCAACGAGTGACCAACTTGACAGGTTATCCATTATGGTTAAAAAAGATTGATTAAAATAAAATTGAACCCATTACAGGTCCGTTGAGCTAATGGAAAAATTTCCTAGGAGCACGCACAATTTGGCAATCCAAGATTTCGCTCCAGAGACTGAATCGCTTTTGATGATTCCTCCTTTGAATATTCTACAAATGTATTTTATTAAGCAAGTAAGATTTTTAAATAATATATTTTATGATATGAAATATTTTAGGGAACGCCAGATAATAGATGTGAAATTCCCACAGCCATATTCATGTACCTTGTACAAACTCATAGCAGCGTTTTAGCGAGCTACGTCAGAATGAATTCGGAAGGATTTCTGAGAGTTTTGCAGGTTATATTTAAGCGTTGTTTTCTCTAAAAGAATGTTTCAGCTATGCTCAAATGGAAATGGTGAACGTACGATTAGGTTTATAACGGAGAGTTTAATGATCGCCAGTTGGCTGAGAGATTACGGATTCAATGAAGACAGTAAAGTTGGAGACACGTGTGGAGAGGTCTGTTCGTTATAGGTAATTTTTCATGATATACACAATTTTATTCCAGTTCTTGGTAATCAAGACAAACATTCGAATGATGAAACTTCACTACCAAAATTGCTTTATTAAGTTGTTTGGTTTCAATTGGGTTCATGATTGGGTAACTGATGTTATTGTAACAAACTTTGAAGACGAGCAAGTGGAATAAACAATTGAATCAAAAAATCTGCACCGGATAACTGGCTTTAATAATTTACAAGCTTTTTATCTGCCAATACATTTTTAGGACGTTCCAAACGCGCGGACAGGTGACAAGCAAAGGCAAGATGTTGTATATTTTTCGTGACATAGATTTGAATCTGCGAAATAATAATTACCCGCCAAGGGCTCCGAGGCGAATCTGGAATAGCTCGTGTATCGAGAATTCTTTTCAGTCTATGCTCATTCTATCGTGCTCCTTCTCACCACCTCTCAAAAGTTTGGCGTTTTCGACAAAAAATCATAAGAATGAGAATACATATTTTTGGAAAAAATACCAAGTGGTAATAATATTGATGTTTAAAAAACTTGATAATTATTTACTTTTAATGAAAACCTGCAAACCTCTTGGAATCATCCGTGTTCAGCTTCAGTTCGAACTGCTTTCCTTTAACCGTGCACACAAAATCTTCCGGCACAATTTCCTAAGATATTAAAATTGTCAAAACGGCGTTTTGCTTTCAGTCCGATCTCAGTCCACCTCTGTGATTCGGAGTAATCACAAATTACTACCAATCCCTTCTCACCTTCACTACATTTAGCATCTCTGCCTTCTTCGCATCTGCTTTCTTGCCGACTGCGAACGAGAGAATGTGGCCAGAGTCGAATCTGTCAAGTAGGTCATTTGCACAAAACATGGTTACATGCTCACTTCTTTCTCAGAAATTGCGGTGATCCACTGCAGAAGGCCTTTCCTCGAGCCATGATGAAAATGCTCCCCGCCAGTAACTCGTCCGTGTAATGAGTGGTGAGGAGGATGGTGCTACACGGTTCTTCATTTTCAGATAATAGATCAACCAACTACAGTACCACAATATGATTAAAATTGCTTAACAATCAAAACAACGAACCTTTTTTTCTTAAACACCATCAGCAATCGTTCGAAGTCCCTTCTCGCTCCTGGATCAAATCCGGCTGTTGGCTCATCGAGAAGAACGATTGGAGGGTCAGCAGATAGGATTATTTATTCCATATTTTATGAAAATTCAGCAAAAACATTTTTTATTGAGTTCCGATGCGATCAACCCACAGAATCCGTAGTCCTGCTGCCACAGAGTGACGACGGCCTCGGGCATCGGGATCCACGAGCCCGTCTCGTTGATGCAGGAGAAACGACCCGTGATGGCCACCTAAAGCACGATAGAGATTCAACATTTCTTCATTTCACACATTCTCTATGTACTCGAGCGGTCGGCGGCCTGTATTGCGCTCTCTAACAATTACTCAAGGGCGGCGCACAGATCGCAATGCACTTCCGCCGGATAGATAGACGCAAGGTATAGGTACAAATATGTGTATTATTCCAGATGGAAACTGTAGATGGAATTCAATCCAGTGGAAGTTGACGAGTTGATAGATTTGGTTGATCATTGAACTAATAGTAGGAGTGTACAGTAGGAAAGAAAGGAAAGAAAGGACAAAGACACTAAAGATTTGCGAAAAAGGTAGCAGTTTCTCACATTGCGATCTTCCGCGAGGGCGGGTGAGAGGAGGACTAAAAGGAGAAGGACGAGATACATCCCACTCGACCGCTTGAGACGAAGAATGAGGGGTGAAGTGAGGAGGACGAGGTGGAAAATGAGACAATCAGTGAAGATGAAATGAGTAAAATGCAAATAACTAATTATTTTTTGTTTAGTTGTACTTGTTTTTTGTTTTGGTTGTGAAGTTGTGATAGGTTGTATCTAATTTTGGTTATCAGATACTTTTTTGTATGCGTACTGAAGAACTCTGGATCAATTCTGAGGATCGAGGCAGAAAAATAGAACATTTCAGTATTCTCAGAGCTTCCAGGCGAGGTGTAAACCTATCACGCTCCAAATTCAACTGCAAACATTAGCATGTCACACGCACTCCATCTTATCTCTCCCTCTCCACATTCTCTGAGTCATTCTCTCGGATCGATTTGATTCCCGAAAGTGACTTATTTATCATTTTCCCATATTGTTCACGTTGTTATAATACAAGTGGTGCTCTCTGATCTTCTCTTCACTTAGAGTTTTTCACCTTTCCGGACGTTCTTGAATTACTGAATAAAAAGCATCCAATAAATGTTTCTTGATTCATTTTTCTTATCGATTTCATTGTCAGTTGTGATCGATATTATGGACTTCTTCGCTCTACCGGATGTTTTCCATCGTGAATTACTGAGAAGGGTTGACATCGCTGATAGGATGAATTTGCGATGCACTTGCCGGTATGATATTGTAACCTATATCAGAATTTCAATAATTTATTGCTTGAGCGCTTTCGAAAAACTGATTGCGAACAGTAATGCGGGATACTATGAAAGCGGCAAGATAGCACCGACTCGTGATGGGGTGAGTACCAATGCTAAAAATATAATTTGCAAAAAAAACTCATTTCAGAGATTTTTCTCAGTTCACCTTGGCGATCAACAGTTCAATAGCATGAATTTGTCAAAAATGGGCCTGGATACGTTTCTCCAATTTCAAAATCGCCTGTTCAGCCGAATTCGCTTCAGAAATTTCGAAATTAAGGTATTCGAAGCATTTCTCGAAAAATAGGATTTATCATACAGATGAGTGAACACATTTCGCAACATTTCGTCCTACAGTTCACTGATAAGTTCACAATTGATAATCTTCATTTTGATGCCTCAACGAGTGCTCAACTTTACAGGTTAGTCATTATGGTTAAAAAAGATTGATTAAAATAAAATTGAACCCATTACAGGTCCGTTGAGCTAATGGAAAAATTTCCTAGGAGCACGCACAATTTAGCAATCCAAGATTTCGCTCCAGAGACTGAATCGCTTTTGATGATTCCTCCTTTGAATATTCTACAAATGTACTTCATTAAGCAAGTAAGATTTTTAAATATTAACTTTTATGATATGAAATATTTTAGGGAACGCCAGATAATAGATGTGAAATTCCCACAGCCATATTCATGTACCTTGTACAAACTCATAGCAGCGTTTTAGCGAGCTACGTTAGAATGAATTCGGAAGGATTTCTGAGAGTTTTGCAGGTTATATTTAAGCGTTGTTTTCTCTAAAAGAATGTTTCAGCTATGCTCAAATGGAAATGGTGAACGTACGATTAGGTTTATAACGGAGAGTTTAATGATCGCCAGTTGGCTGAGAGATTACGGATTCAATGAAGACAGTAAAGTTGGAGACACGTGTGGAGAGGTCTGTTCGTTATAGGTAATTTTTCATGATATACACAATTTTATTCCAGTTCTTGGTAATCAAGACAAACATTCGAATGATGAAACTTCACTACCAAAATTGCTTTATTAAGTTGTTTGGTTTCAATTGGGTTCATGATTGGGTAACTGATGTTATTGTAACAAACTTTGAAGACGAGCAAGTGGAATAAACAATTGAATCAAAAAATCTGCACCGGATAACTGGCTTTAATAATTTACAAGCTTTTTATCTGCCAATACATTTTTAGGACGTTCCAAACGCGCGGACAGGTGACAAGCAAAGGCAAGATGTTGTATATTTTTCGTGACATAGATTTGAATCTGCGAAATAATAATTACCCGCCAAGGGCTCCCCATGCAATTACACACATGACTAGAAACGGTAGAATGACGAGAAGGAAGAACATGGTATATGCGATGGTCGTACCCCAGACGGGGAAGAGGAAGAATGGAGCGATGATAAGGCCTGAATAATAAAATTTCTTTCTTTGAGTTTATATTGCAGCGTCGGCTAAAAATATAAAAAAAAGTAACAAAGGCCAATCGTTACCAAAAATTAGTCACTGGGATGAAACATAATACATGTTTTTTCTTACAAAATGATCAAAAATAGATGAATGACACGCACCCGCAATAACCATCATTCCGACAGCCTTGATCATCTCTCGGAACGTCCTCCGCATCAGCACAATTAGTCCATCAACGATGGAGAAGATCAGCCAACCACCGAGAATAACGGCGATCGAGTAGGTGAGGTAGTTCTGCCAAGTAGACTACTGAGTAATGACAATTCGACTGGAAACTCTCCTCAATGTGCATGCTCTCTCTTCTATCTGAGAGAGAATGCTACTCTACCACAGGTTCACATTGGATATAAACGAGATGCCTCACTCAGGTTATCGACAATTCTCAGTATTGCCAAAATGAATTGCAGAATCACCTCGTTTTGAACCACTGTTTCCCACGTATTGTAGAAGATTGTCGAGTAGAGAGCAACGAGTAGCATTGGACGGAGCATTCTATTCGGAAATTGATTCGTGTAGGTCAGCAAATATAATAATGAAACAAATCACGAAGCGCACTAAAGCACGATTTTGAGCGCGAATTTATACGTATCTGGACGGACAAAGTGGCTAAAAGCAATGTGAAATGAAGAGAGAGGTGTACTTCCAACTCAAACCTCGCCACGTGTCGAGGGGAGCGTGTGAGCAATGCCAAATGATCACCACCATTCGCTTTCTCTCGTCGTTCAGAAGGCAGAGAGAGCATGAAAATCGAGGAGAGTCGCGTGTCGAAATGGTGTGGTGATAAGACACTTCGATCGACTGGGTGTGTCAGGGGCAAACAAAAGGTTGCAAATTCTGATTCAGACCAGCTCGTTCGGTTCACAATGTTACGAGTGTACAACATGAACGAAAATGGGTATACTACGATAATTAAAAACTAAAATGAGTTTTTTGTATCAATGATCGCCGACACACTCTGCAGAAAATCGTCTGTTTTATCGTGAATAAGAACAGAACAGTTTGTGTTAATTTTCGAAATATTGGAGTCGCTATTTTTTTTCAAAAATCAATTCTGGCCGGTGTAAATGCCAGCGTATTTGGCTGACCATCCCGTTCCGACTGGCGATGAATCCGTAGTGAAAATAATCTGAAATGTGCTACTAAATTTTTTTACTTGATATATTGACATATTCAAGTATTGATTTGTCAATAGAGTTCGAAAAGGGAAATTGTCTCATCATCATACTCACTAAATCACCGGATAAAAAGAGATGAGAGAATATACAAAATGAAGAGAATATTACTCGAATTTCGAACTCTCAAGTAGGACTGTCAGTCAGAGTAACGAGCGAGTACGCAGAATGAAGACACGAGGGTTCTTCACCCTGGCAGCCTTACTCTTAAGCTTTCTTACATCCAGATCCGACGATTTCGATGAATAGTACTGTCCGATAACAGGCGGGGACGTTGAGTTAAATCTGCAAAAAGTTCCATTGTTTTTGAAAAAAAATAATTGATGCTTGCCAAGTTATGAAACGAATGTTACTGCTTACGTTATGAATGGAATGTTAGGGTGAATCGGGTCGGCATAATTGTAAAGTTTGAGCGTAACTCCCGACTGGCAGTCGAATGCAGTGAATTTGATGCTCGCCTGAGCTTTCATTGATGCGCTTACGAATTTTATATACGGAGTTGGAACAGAATCATTGCTTATTGTTAATACTAATCAAAATATTTAAATTATCGTCTTTCGTTGACGTACTAGTGATCGTATAAACCCGACCACACAGTGAGTGAGAAAACCCTCGTTCTGGTAGTTACACGTTAACATGCTCTCTTAAAGCTCACCTGGAATTGTGCTTCAATCGAATACGCGCACGTTTGATTACTTTGAAGGGATAGCGGAAAATTGGGAGAGTATGCCTGAGGAAAGATAGAGTACTGTATGGTGGTGTTTTCACCTATTGCACAGATTGCAAATTTCTGTGGATACACCTTGTCGCTGAATATTCCGAGTAAAATATATTAACTCATACATTTCCGTCTTTGTTTTGGAAATCTTCATTATAGGCACTTGATGGACATGATGGACCCTCTATGGGATCTAAATTTTGCGAATTAAAATCGTTACTCCAAATTCTTAAAATCACAAATGTCATCGGGATTGTAGACGGCTCCATCTCGATAGCAAATAAACGGCTGTTTTGTTGAGCAATCGATATTGGTCCACTGCCCTTGAACTCCGAATTCCGAATCCAATAAGAGTTGTAATCACGAGCCGAATACGGGATTCGGGAACCCTTCAAACGGACTAATTTAATTTGAATGATTTATGGAGCTCACCATTCGCCCATTTTGAGAATCCTTGGTAAGAGCCATCGGTCCATTCGAATCCTGCATCATATTTTAAGTTATTGAAAAAGATATTAACCAACCTTCTTTCGAATACTGGCCGCCAATGTACAGCGTCCCAGAAAGACCAGCCGACACTGCTGCGTTTACGTAGAATTTGTTTTCCTGAATATCGATTTTAGTTCCCATAGATTTTTTTGTTCCCATGTACAAGCTGGTAAGGAATTGAAATTTTACCCTATGTACTCACGTTTGCTGAATGAATGCTGACTAGATGTCCACCTCCGGGACAAGAGTTCTCGGCAGTTTTCTGGTCGAGAGATTGAGTGTGAACTGACACACATCCTCCTTTGTATTCGATTTCCCCGTCAACGCAATCGATCGCTGAATTTGTACCCTTTGCATTCTTTTCTTCGTCATTTATATATGAAAAATATGTCAACATACTTCGAGCTTTGACTCGACAGACCCAACAATCAGCTTTCTGTGTGCCGCAGCTCTTCCTATAAAGATATGTTAGTTCGATTCTGCAAGGTTGGTTGACTCACTTCTCCCACTGGCCTTGATTTCCCCACGCGCCATAGCACGATTCACCATCGCTTTCGCTAGGGCCTGATAGTGGATTAAGTACAAACAATTACTACAATTACGGAATAAAAATAGCCAAAGAAACCAGATACTGATTGTTTCTTACCGTCTCCAGCAAAGTATGTGTAGAAAACGGGGGATCCATCATGCCATTTGCAATCCTTGCCAGTGCACTTCAATCCAATATTCGTAGTACGCGTCGCACCACACCCAGAAATAGTTTTGATTGCTTGATTTTCCTGGAAATTTCGATATTTTAAACTTATTATGGATAATGGCAACTTCAAAGCTGTGGATGGATGCAAGCAGACCGCCAGAATTATTGTTGCTGCATTCTTCTTCCGCCTCATCGAAACTTTTGGGATAGTAACGATCGGCAAATGAATCGTAGAATGTTAGTATCTGTTAAAAATATGGATTTTTCATAAATGTTATTTTAATCGCACCTTGAAGCAATCGCCACCGTTAGGGGCTTGGAAGTAGCCGTCAGGGCATGGTCCACAATTCACGAAACCGACAAATAATATGAAGAATAAAGATGATATCATCTGCGATTAACAGTAGGTTAGGGATCTTTAGGGATTGTTAAGGTTATTTTAGCCATTGAGAATAAAAGTGAACTGAAGCATTATAATAGCTTTTGTGCGCTGTTGTTGCTGATTATTTCTTATCGGCAGCTTTTACAATCGTTTCGCTTTGTGTGATATTATAGATAATAGCCTGGCGTGTTTGAAACTTCTAAGTGATGAATACCTAGGGTCTTGTGCGCACTTGTGCGGTGTCTTTGACAACGACGATCGCATGATATAGTTTATGTCTATTCGATTATCATACAAGGATAAATATTGTGGATCTTATCTGTGAAATTCGAGATTATTTACCACAAAATATCAAGGAGAGGCATCGTGATTCTGTGCAGCTTCAAAACCGCCTTTTCCTAACTTATCATCTGTTTTTGCGATCGTTTCGTTTTGTGCGATGAAAACGATATAATGATTGACGTGTTTCGAACAAAAATTAAGCAAGAATCTTCTGTCCACTTTTGTAATGTCAATAAATTATCATCTTGTCATTGTATTGCAGTTTAGACTGTATTCAAAGAATAATTGATTGATGCTTCTTTATCATGTAACTTCTTACACACACAACGACAATCGATAATGAATTGTGAATCACGAATAATTGTAATTATATTTCGACGAATTCAGCTTCCCATCCGATTCCAGTTGGCGATGATGTGCTATTTGCAGAGAACACGATCTGAATGAATAAATTAGACCATGAAACTAATTTTTTAAACTAATTTTCATTCTATTCTGCTTGAATTATTGGAAAATTTTATTTGTTTAAATTCTATAAAAATACCTTCATGACGTTTGTAGACGTTGAATACACGTGATTAAGAATCGGGGAGTCCGTAGTGAACCTAATTTAGTGATTTTTGATTTAATTTAAAAAAAAATGATCGGACGTTAAATATGGCTGATTGCTATTCAGGCCATCAAAGAACGATAGAGTCGTTCCGGATTCACAGTCGTACGTTGTAAATTTGACGCTCGCCTAAAAATATATTGATTGCGCCTTTTCTACAACTTTTGTACCTGTGATCCCTCGTTCACGCCAATCACATATTCACAGGTTTGCTGAGCAGGAATAGAAAGCGGATAATTCGGTGAATATATCTGCATTTTGTAGGTTCAAGTGAGATTTCAGAAAAAAACAGACATTTCCAACGCCTGTATAATACTGAACCGACGGGCATTTTGGATTTGCTTTTGGCTCTGAAACTCATATTTATATTAAAATTATTGGATAAAAACTAACGGGGAGCCACTGTTGGACCGTAGTTCGCTCCATCTCTGAAACAAAAATATGGCTGCTTGGTAGCACAATCGACATTTGTCCATTGTCCTTGCACACCGAAAGCCGAATCCAACAACATTTGCACGCATGCACCGAAGATTGTATTGGGGAAACCTTGAAAACTCAATGAAATAACTATAAAATAAAGGTTTTTACCATTCGCCCAGTTAGCGTAGTTTTTATACGAACCATCAGCCCATTCGAACACTGCAATTTATCTTTACACATCATACATTTTCCAGAGCTAACCTCCGTTAGAATACTGTCCTCCAATGTAAATTGATCCATTAGCGCCGGACTCTAACGCGATAGATGTGTACCAGATTATTTCCTATATTATATTTTGAATTCAATTATTTATAATTCTGCTCACATTTTTACTATGAATGCTGACAAGATGCCCGCCATTGGGGCAAGAAACTTGAGCTGATTTCTGATCGAGAGGCGCTAAATGAACGGAGACGCAGCCGCCGTTACGCTCATATTCTTCATCTGTGCATTCGATTGCTGAAATAACATTTATTCTCTTATTGTTATAGTATGATGATTAAAGGTAAACGTCATCCCGTACTCTCTGCGCGAGTGTCCCTATTGTATAAGGCCAATTCAGTGATTCAGTTATGATATGATTATTTTTAAATATTCATCAATGCTTGTTGTATAGTAAATAAGTATTCCAAATATTATGCTAATTATTAATCTGACCAGTCGAACTATTCAATTGCACAAACTACCGTATCCGTATTTCATACACCAACTGGTCCCGCCACGATTTCCCTTATCTTGCTATTACAAGTACTGTACTATTTGTCAGCCTATTTCCGTAGTCCAGTATTTATGGATTCTCTCTCTGTAATCGTTTGCTTTTAGTTATTCTTCCTTTCGTTGCTGATAAATCACATCGCTATCGTCATCTGGCATCAAGGGGTCTTTACACACTCAAGGCACCGACATAACACTGGCGTTCAGGGACAACACGAGCTCAAGTAAGTCATTTTTCGAATAATTTCGAAAATAGTTTTCTTTGATTTTCTTTGTGTGTCTTGGTGTAAAAAAATCGTAAAGCACTCCCTC
Organism: Pristionchus arcanus; assembly: GCA_900490705.1. Lineage (NCBI taxonomy): Eukaryota > Metazoa > Nematoda > Chromadorea > Rhabditida > Neodiplogasteridae > Pristionchus > Pristionchus arcanus. The sequence continues at coordinate 46,547 of LS486809.1, read as the reverse complement.
ACCGGAGTCCGCTTGTTTCCCTCACGGGAATATTCCTTCACCGGAGTGATTGAGGACCTCACGGTTCGCCCCAAACGGAAACGCGCGGGAGCTATCGCCAATTTTTGATTTGCTGACAGGAACTTTGGGTTGTTCGACAACTAGAAGACCCGATTTTGCTGGAAATTGCTAAAGTTTGTAAGTATTCAATTTACTGAGACTTTACTGTTATGTCTTAGGCACCGACATGACACATGGCCAGTGTTATGTCGGTGCCTTGAGTGTGTAAAGACCCCTTGATGCCAGATGACGATAGCGATGTGAAGCAGCTGCTGGCCACCATGGCACAGTTGCTCATGAAGCAGAATGAGAGACAGCCCGAGACTTTCTACCGATCGAATGAGGTGTCGTTCGCCTCTCTCAGTGCCATCGAGGCTCGTATCCAGGAGTTCTCGTACTCGCCCGACGATGGTGCCACATTCGAGAGATGGTGGAACAGACACGAAGATATCTTCATGATTGATCTCAAGGATTGGGATGATGTGAAGAAGATCAGACTTCTCACCAGACACGTCACAACGATGGTGGAACGAACATTCATCGAATCGATCGCTCCGACCAAGGTGACTGATTTGACTCTCCAAGGGGTCATTTCAAAGATGCTGTCATTGTTCGGAGATAATACATCTATCTTCGATCGGAGAAGATCCATGCTCGACTTGAAGATGAGCAAGGAGAATATCGAGGATGTGAGATTTCTTGCTGCACGTGTCAACCAGACCGTCGAGAATGCTCAAGTCAAAGATGCAACGATCAATGAGTGGAAGGTGTTGACCTTCCTCCACTCCCTCGATCTTCCTCGATACTCCGATGTACACCTGAAGATGATGCAGACTGCCAAACAGAAAGGCAAAGATTGTACATTGGATGATCTTATTTCGGTTTACAATGATATCTCTCAGCTGAAGAAAGACTCGAATAATATCACTGATTCGCGTCGCGAAGTGAATTACGTTGATAAAAAGAAGGGTTTCAAGCAAAAGAGACAATCAGGAAAACCGAATAACTCACAGCCAAACAAAGCCAACAAAGTGCCCTGTAGTGGATGTGGCGGAACTTGTCAATCGAGACTAAACTGCCCAGCCAAGAATACAACCTGCTTCAACTGTGACCGCAAGGGACACATGGCGAAAGTGTGCAGGCAGCCGAAGAAGGCGCACTCAGTGAGTGTGGCAACCATTGCCACTACAGATTATCACATCAATCTGAAGATCAATGAGCATCCATCATCGATCAAAATCGATACAGGTGCAGACATCACGATCATCTCTGAAAAGACTTGGAGAGCGATCGGAGAGCCCACGTGCTCTAATGCTGATTGCACTGCCACTTGTGCTAATGGAAACACACTGGAGTTGCAAGGGAAGTTCAAGGCTACTGCTGAGTACGGTGGTGTTCGTGCCACGGGACATGTGTACGTGACCCGCAAGAACATCAATCTTCTTGGCAAGAACTTCATCAAAATGCTCGATCTCTTGGAGATTCGCGAGCCTGGTCCGACTATCCACGAGATTACATCATCTCTGTCGACCAGTTCACAGTACACTGACTGGGTGAAAAAGGCATTCCCTGAAGTAACCGCAAGTGGACTCGGACGCTGCACCGAGATGACGGCATCTCTGCAGCTGAAGCCTGACGTCAAGCCCGTCTTCGTCAAGGCAAGACCAGTTCCGTATGCCCTAACAGAGAAGATCGAGAAGGAGCTCGATCGACTGGAGCATACAGGAGTCATCGAGAAGGTGGAGTACAGTGCATGGGCAGCTCCCATACTCTCAGTGAGCAAACCGAACGGTACGATCAGAATGTGCGCAGACTTCAGTACAGGTCTCAACGCGGCAATCGATCTGCCAGCTCACCCTCTTCCAGTGCCGGAAGACATCTTCGCGACTCTAAATGGAGCCTCGATCTTCTCACAGATCGATCTTGCAGAGGCCTACCTGCAGGTACCTCTCGATGAAGAGGCTCAGAAGCTACTGGTGATCAACACCCACAGGGGTCTTTTCCGATACAAGAGACTGCCCTTCGGTGTGAAGGCTGCTCCTGGCATCTTCCAACGACTAATGGATACGATGTTGAGTGGAGTGAAGCATGCAGTTCCCTATCTGGATGATATCATCATCGGAGGTCGAACGAAGAAGGAGCATGATGATACGCTCATTCAAGTCATGCACAAGCTGAAGCAATTCGGACTGCGCACTCGTGCAGACAAGTGTACATTCGGATTGAAGGAAGTGAGCTTCCTTGGTTTCATCATCGATAAGGACGGTCGTCACACCGATCCGAAGAAGACTGAAGCAATCCGTACAATGCCCGAGCCGGAGAATACGGTAATGCTCCGCAGTTTCCTCGGCATGGCCAATTACTATGGTCAATTCATCGATGGAATGCATAAGCTGCGTTCCCCGCTCGATCATCTTCTCAAAGATAATGTGAAGTGGAAATGGACGAAAGAGTGCTCGAAAGCATTCACTGACATCAAGGCGAAGCTGAATCATCAGTTGAGTCTCGTCCATTACGATCCGAATAAGGAGATTGTGATCGC
>LS486809.1:17557-42068 GCA_900490705.1 Pristionchus arcanus | reverse complement strand
TATTTTAAGATCGGCAGTGCCAATCTTGAAGGGGAGGTGTTGTATAGTAAATAAGTATTCCAAATATTATGCTAATTATTAATCTGACCAGTCGAACTATTCAATTGCACAAACTACCGTATCCGTATTTCATACACCAACTGGTCCCGCCACGATTTCCCTTATCTTGCTATTACAAGTACTGTACTATTTGTCAGCCTATTTCCGTAGTCCAGTATTTATGGATTCTCTCTCTGTAATCGTTTGCTTTTAGTGATTCTTCCTTTCGTTGCTGATAAATCACATCGCTATCGTCATCTGGCATCAAGGGGTCTTTACACACTCAAGGCACCGACATAACAATGCTTACTTCTCGCTTTCACTCGACAGACCCAGCAGTCGGCTTTTTGCGGACCGCAATCGCTCTTTCTAAACATTTTGCTTTAGGGATTGCTCAGACCCCTGGATAAATTCATGCTATCTCGCCTTATCCACTTCCCGTTATATCCAACCGCGTAGCATCCATCTCCATCGTTTTCGCTCGGGCCTGAGGTAATGAGAAATGAGATGCGATTGTTTGGCAGTATACAAATATGAACTAAACAATTTCACGAACCGTCTCCTTCGAAATTCGTGTATGTAATCGGCGATCCATCGTCCCACTTGCACAATTTTCCCTTGCATTTCAAACCGATATTTGTTGTCGCTCCCGAAATGCGGCATTGCATATTCGGATCATTCCTGTTTTGAACTGACCAATTCTCCTAATAAGCTTATATTAAAAATAATAATTGGTCGTGAATGCAACATCTTCGCTGTGTATCGAAGCTAGTAGACCGCCCCAATAATTGTTGTTGCAGTCGGTTTCCGCTGCATCATAGCTTTGGGGAAAGTAATTCTCCGTAAAGAAGTCTTTGTAGTTGATTGTCTGCAAAAGTAAAATTTTAAACGTATAATTTTTTTCAAAATAAAAACAAACCTTGAAGCAGTCGCCTCCGTTCGGCGCATGCATGTATCCATCAGGACACGGATCACAATTGACAAATGAGAAAAGGAACAGTGATAATATCGCGGACCTCATCTGTAACTAGGTATTTTACAAAAGAAAATCGGAGAATCGAAATATGCTTAACCGTTTTAGCAGCTTCATTGTGAATGCTGATTATTTCTTATCAGCTGTTGTAGCGATCGTTTCGTTTTGTGTGCCGCAATAAAAAAGAGATTGACGAGTTAAGAACTTTATTACGCCATGAATCCATGGAAGTGTGAACATTTGCGGGGTGTCGTTGAAGCTGTGTATCGAGTAGAGTGTAAACATATCACGCGATCACTCGTGCAGTGTTGTGTTGTTAAGATGATGCCAGATTATTTCATATCAGCGGCATGACATTTGTTTCTTTTTGTGTCACACAGATTGCCGTTTTGGCAGCATAAAAACAAGCATTCATGCTTTTTAAGTTAAGCAGAAGGAATGCTGAATTAATGTTAAATTTAAAAATAGTGTCTGATTCCCTTCCTATTCCTTTCTTAAAATACTATCGTACCGATACAAAATTTTGGTGTTTAGAAATTAGCAAGAAAATGGCCATTTTTTCTGACTTTGTAAAAGATTCAAAATATAATTTCATGATCCGTCTTCGCGCTTGTTCGGACCGCCGTCACGTATTCTATCAGTTTTTATTATTTAAAAAATAACCTTAAAAAACGAAAATCATTAAAAATGATACGTTATCATTAGAATGTTTTTTCGTTTTTTATAATTAAATTCATGAATTTGATAATCACCGTAATGATCGAAGCTGTGTATTACCATTTTAAATGATTTTCAAAAATTCTATGATATTTACTTATTTTTAATAGTAAAAACTGATAGAGTGCGCGACGGCGAGTCGATTAAGCACAAAGACGCGGCTCATCAAAAATTTGCTAATTTTTCGAGATTCGCATCAAAATTATTTTTGATACGATAGTATATTTAATACTAAAATAGTATACTTAATACAAAATCCTATCAAAGTGTATCCGGTTAATTGTATTTTCACAATTGAATAAATTATTCAGAGATGAAAACTACAGTTCTTCTGACTTTTACTTTGTTCACGTTAGTCAGTTCTGGCCCTTGCCCTGATGGATACTTCCAAGCTCCCAACGGTAGGGATTGCTTCAAGGTGGGATTAAAATCACATTTATGAAATATCATTGAATTTTTAAACAGATACTAACATTCTACGATTCATGGGCCGATCGTTATTATTCCAAAAGTTTCGATGAGGCCGAAGAGGAATGCAACAGCCAAAATTCCGGCGGTCTACTTGCTTCAATACACAGCTACGATGTTTGTTTTATCATTCATATTCATTTTAATTTTTTTTAAATTCCAGGAAAACCAATCAATTAATAATCACGCGAGTTCTGAATGCCAGTCATCGTACGCCACACTTAATATAGGATTGAAGTGCAAAGGCAAAGATTGTAAATGGGACGATGGTTCACCTGTTACCTACACAAACTTTGCTGGAGATGGTAAGAATCTTTAATGAACATTTCAAAAATATGTTAATTAAGGCCCAAACGAAAACGATGGCGAATCATGCTATGTCATGTCAGGAAATCAAGGAGAATGGATAAGGCGAGCTATACAATTTAACACAGGTATCAGGAGAGAATGTATCAAAAGTGAGCTCATCGGGAACTAGATTTTTCAAACACGTTTCAGATCAGCCATATTTTAATGGGAGAACACCCTAGAGAAGAGAAATTGCTGTGTCCGGTAACTTTGTCCCAAAACCGGCTTTAAGGAAAAATCCGGTTCTGGAGCCGGCTATGACGTATCTCAGCTCCCAGGCTAGCTAGCGAGATGGCTCCGGGCCCAAAAAATGAGGAAAATTATTCTGAACAAATTTCATAAAAAAAATTTTTTTGGTTGTGAAAAACACAAAAAATATTTTTAAAAAACTGTTTTTCGGACCATTTAAAAATGTCCCGTACTGCCTAGAAGTGCAAACGCAGGGAATTTTATTTCATAATATGAAAGACCTAGTCCATATGAGGCCGTTCGCCTAAGGTTCAACAAGCCCCCGCAGGGGTCGGGAACAGGTAAAAAATCGAAAGGTCTAAAAAGTTGTCCCTAGGGGTTATTTTTGATCCTCTACACGATGGGACACTCGATTTCGCAATATGTCCCCTCCCCGCTCCAGAGGGGGCACCCCGCATTTTGGCCAAAAACGTGTTTCAAGCTCCCAACGGTAGGGATTGCTTCAAGGTGGGATTAAAATCACATTTATGAAATATCATTGAATTTTTAAACAGATACTAACATTCTACGATTCATGGGCCGATCGTTATTATTCCAAAAGTTTCGATGAGGCCGAAGAGGAATGCAACAGCCAAAATTCCGGCGGTCTACTTGCTTCAATACACAGCTACGATGTTTGTTTTATCATTCATATTCATTTTAATTTTTTTTAAATTCCAGGAAAACCAATCAATTAATAATCACGCGAGTTCTGAATGCCAGTCATCGTACGCCACACTTAATATAGGATTGAAGTGCAAAGGCAAAGATTGTAAATGGGACGATGGTTCACCTGTTACCTACACAAACTTTGCTGGAGATGGTAAGAATCTTTAATGAACATTTCAAAAATATGTTAATTAAGGCCCAAACGAAAACGATGGCGAATCATGCTATGTCATGTCAGGAAATCAAGGAGAATGGATAAGGCGAGCTATACAATTTAACACAGGTATCAGGAGAGAATGTATCAAAAGTGAGCTCATCGGGAACTAGATTTTTCAAACACGTTTCAGATCAACCATACTTTAACGGGAGAACACCCTAGAGAAGAGAAATTGTTGTGTCCGGTAACTTTGTCCCAAAACCGGCTTTTAGGAAAAATCCGGTTCTGGAGCCGGCTATGACGTATCTCAGCTCCCAGGCTAGCTAGCGAGATGGCTCCGGGCCCAAAAAATGAGGAAAATTATTCTGAACAAATTTCATAAAAAAAATTTTTTTGGTTGTGAAAAACACAAAAAATATTTTTAAAAAACTGTTTTTCGGATCATTTAAAAATGTCCCGCACTGCCTAGAAGTGCAAACGCAGGGAATTTTATTGCATAATATGAAAGACCTAGTCCATATACATAAAGTAAAAATATTTCAACATATGGTTTAGGGGGGTTCCCGACCTTTTTTTTGGCCTCCGAACATGTCAGACTGCAATTTCTCATCAAACAAAACTTCGCAATTTTTATTGGTCATACTTTCACTTGCTCTAATTCGTCTAGAAAAGATTCTCTGAGGTTAGCAGAAATATTTATCACCATTGGAATCAAATTCGCCATCATCATTTTTACGGACCATGACCCGGGGTTCATGCCTCGAAAGTGTCCCATGACCATGAACCCGGGTTCATGGTCCAAAATGGATCTAAAAAGTCATGTTCGAGAAACTTCCATTGCTATACACTGATGTGTTGCCTAGTCCCCAACAAAAATTCCACCGCCGGAAATACCGTAATCCGAAGCTGCGAAATCGAGAACTGAATTTTTAAAAGAAAAATTTGGTATTTATTTTAATAAATCAATTTTCGATAATCGAATTACGGTATTTCCGGCTGTGAAATTTTTGTTGGGGACTAGGCAACACATCAGTGTATAGCAATGGAAGTTTCTCGAACATGACTTTTTAGATCCATTTTGGACCATGAACCCGGGTTCATGGTCATGGGACACTTTCGAGGCATGAACCCCGGGTCATGGTCCGTAAAAATGATGATGGCGAATTTGATTCCAATGGTGATAAATAATTCTGCTAACCTCAGAGAATCTTTTCTAGACGAATTAGAGCAAGTGAAAGTATGACCAATAAAAATTGCGAAGTTTTGTTTGATGAGAAATTGCAGTCTGACATGTTCGGAGGCCAAAAAAAAGGTCGGGAACCTCCCTAAACCATATGTTGAAATATTTTTACTTTATGTATATGGACTAGGTCTTTCATATTATGCAATAAAATTCCCTGCGTTTGCACTTCTAGGCAGTGCGGGACATTTTTAAATGGTCCGAAAAACAGTTTTTTAAAAATATTTTTTGTGTTTTTCACAACCAAAAAAATTTTTTTTATGAAATTTGTTCAGAATAATTTTCCTCATTTTTTGGGCCCGGAGCCATCTCGCTAGCTAGCCTGGGAGCTGAGATACGTCATAGCCGGCTCCAGAACCGGATTTTTCCTAAAAGCCGGTTTTGGGACAAAGTTACCGGACACAACAATTTCTCTTCTCTAAGGTGTTCTCCCATTAAAATATGGCTGATCTGAAACGTGTTTGAAAAATCTAGTTCCCGGGCTCGTACATTCTCTCCTGATCCCTGTGTTAATAAATGCAGATTTAAAATTAAATTTATAGAAAGAGCTGCGGCACACAGAAAGCTGACTGTTGGATATGCCGAGTCAAAGCACGCAGTATGTATTCTGAAATTGCATACATTCGGATTCTGAAACAAAATCAAATAATGCAAATTCAGCGATCGATTGCGTTGACGGGGAAATTGAATACAAAGGAGGATGTGTGTCAGTTCACACTCAATCTCTCGACCAGAAATCTGCCGAAGAATCTTGTCCCGGAGGTGGACATCTTGTCAGCATTCATTCTTCAAACGTGAGCATACAAGGAACCAATCCTATTAATTTCCTTCTTGAATTTTGTGGTCACTCAATTCAGGAAAACAAATTCTACGTAAACGCAGCTGTGGCGGCTGGTCTTTCTGGGACGCTGTACATAGGTGGCCAGTATTCGAAAGAAGGTTGGTTAATATCTTTTTCAATGGCTTAAAATATGTTGCAGGATTCGAATGGACCGATGGCTCTTACCAAGGTTTCACAAAATGGGCGAACGGTGAACTCTATAAATCATTCAAATAAATTTAGTCTATTTGAAGGGTTCCCGAATCCCGTATTCGGCTCATGTTTACAAATCTTATTGGATTCGGAATTCGGAGTTCAAGGGCAGTGGACCAATATCGATTGCTCAACAAAACAACCGTTTATTTGCTATCGAGATGGAGCCGTCTATAATCTCGCTGACATTTGTATTTCAATTTTTTTTTCTCAATTATTTTTTTGTTCATATTTAAAATAACAAAATTCAGATCCAAAAGAGGGTCCTTCGTGCCCATTTGGCAGTTATTATGAAGAGGATGGTTACGAAAATGGAAATGTATGAGTTGGCATATAACAATATTATAATATTACGTAAAATTCTGCCTTTGCAGCAATTGAAAATTACTTGCGAAAAGCCATGTACTCTATCTTACCATACAGTACTCTATCTTTCCTCAGGTCTACTCTCCCAATTTTCCGCTTTCACTTCAAAGCAGACAATCGTGTTACTACACGTTTACTACATTTACCGGCACACTTGTTAGTACCTTTAATATTGTAAATTAATGTTCGGAGTGTAGATCTCTCACTACTAGCGACCGACCAAGGAAGTCACTCGCGATATAATTCGCATTTCGAATTGTTCTTTTATAAATGAATGCTCAGGCCAGCATCAATTTCACTACGTTCGACTGTCAATCGGGAGTTACGCTACAACTATTCAATATTAATGACCCCATTGACCCCAACACTCCATTCAATACGTAATCAGACTAATTTATAGAATATCAGTGCGTTCGCCTAAGAATCGCACAATATCCGAGATTTTCGGTACAGCAAAAAATGACCGTATGGGTTTTCGTTATTTTACGGTAGGTCTAGGTGCCCTACATCGATTTCTGTTAGTGAGATGTTCTTAATTTTCTAATTTGCATAATTACATGATCACAAAGTTTGACTACTTTTTCACTTTTACGGTTGTTACTCAGCGGAGAGATGCCCGATCTTCACAAAAATTGGATTCTAGACTAATTTTGAGGTGCTGAATCCGTGTATGTACTTGGTTTATGCAAATTCGATCTTTTAATTTTTCACAAAAATTTCAACTCAAGATTTCTCGAAAACAAGGCCGAACACCCCTCTAATTTTTGGATATGTTGTGTCTCATGATGATATCTATGCAGTGTATTTTTTTCAGATTTTTAAAAGGATGCGTTGAGACTTTACAAGCAAAAGTAGTTATTGCTTAATCGACGGAAACTCGTCATTTTGCACCGCGCACCCCTATCTCGCGGAGTGGAATGATGAGGAATGAGACGATTATCATAAAATAATTTCAATTATTGACCACGAAGGTCTCATTCCACTCCGCGAGATAGGGGTGCGCGGTGCAAAATGACGAGTTTCCGTCGATTAAGCAATAACTACTTTTGCTTATAAAGTCTCAACGAATCCTTTTAAAAATCTGAAAAAAATACACTGCATAGATATCATCATGAGACACAACATATCAAAAAATTAGAGGGGTGCTCGGCCTTGTTTTCGAGAAATCTTGAGTTGAAATTTTTGTGAAAAATTAAAAGTTCGAATTTGCATAAACCAAGTACATACACGGATTCAGCACCTCAAAATTAGTCTAGAGTCCAATTTTTGTGAAGATCGGGCATCTCTCCGCTGAGTAACAACCGTAAAAGTGAAAAAGTAGTCAAACTTTGTGATAATGTAATTATGCAAATTAGGAAATTAAGAACATCTCACTAACAGAAATCGATGCTGGGCACCTAGACCTATCATAAAATAACGAAAAGCCATATGGTCATTTTTTGCTGTACCGAGGGGAGTGCGACTCTTAGGCGAACGCACTGATATCGAGTATTTTTATTATTGATTGAATAACCGCGAACGTTATTTGATGGAACATACCGACTAAATTTCAATTTTTATAGGTTCAACTCGACTTCTCCACCTGTAATCGGTCAATATTATTCATCTGGGTCAAAGAAAATGATTGTAATTAACTTACTTGGTTTTCTCTGTCATCTGGTTTCTAGCTAATCACAATATGAAATTTTCTGATTCACTTCAGATTCTATTCACAACGGACAATTCTCCAGTGGGAACGGGATGGTCAGCGAAATACACCGGAATTTACAATGGAAGCAAATGATTGGTGAGAAAACGCGGAATGCCCAAAAATTTGTCCAGCAGTTGTTCTAATCAATGATAAATATATTCAAACAATTTTGAATGGAATTATTGATAAAACAAGGTTAAATTGATATCTCTTCATTTTTTTAAACTATCGTGTCTTTGGTAAGGAAACGACTCCTTTCGATAAACAGGTGTTGGCATCAATGTTGTTGTGTAGCTCAAATTTTATCAATTTTTCATGTTATCTACCGAGAACAGATATATCGAAATGATTGCAGCATGGTGGTGCTTCGATCAAGTTGATAAAATGAAGTTGGTAGGGCTGATCACCTCCCTACAAAACGTTTTCAAGTTTTCACAATTTCTGAGAATATTGAATACATTAGAGGCGAATGACAGACTATTTAGCAACCGGCCCCAAATTACACGGAATGGCTTTCAACTGAGTACCTAATGCTGATTTTTAAAAAAAAATTAACGGTTCGGCAATCGTTTATTTTTGTGACACTATAACGGCCTGTACAGTAACGAAGGAAAGCAGTTTCAGCCAGTCTTTTATTCTTGAAATAATCAGATTATTCGATCACTGTCAAAGACACCACACAAGTGAGCACAAGTCATTTGGAATTATCTCGTTATTAGTTCCAAACGAGTCAATCTTTTGCATCGCACAAAACGCAACGATTTGAAGGCAGCTGATAAGAAAATATCAGCAACAGCGCACAAAGAAACTCTCAATATGAGTGATTTCATTTTTCGCGCTTTTTACTGCTAAATATTCTTGATTACAACAGATGATTTACACGATATTATCCCTGATGCTCCTCGAAATAGTTAATTGCGACCCTTGTCCGGGAGGATACACTCAAGCCCCAAACGGAGGCGATTGCTTCAAGGTATGCGTGTCGTTGAAATAGTTTACTATGTGCCCTTCTCATTTTGCATGATCTCTAATCTGCCTGCCCATCGAAAGAGCGTTGCGAAATGAGAGAGGCCGTTATAATTGATTATATCCCGTGATGACAAAGATTCCCAGACGATCAATTTCTTCGATTCCTTCTCTGGGAACTACATTCCGGAAAGTTTCGATGACGCTGAAACAATGTGTAACGATGGTTACTCTGGAGGGCTACTCGCGTCCATTCACAGCGAAGAGGTATCATTTTTCACGATTGCTCCCCAATCACGAATACGAGGAAAAATTAGCCCTTTCTGCATTGTTAGTGATAAGAAATTGATAGGAAAGCACTTCTTCTGCAGGAGAATGCATTGATCCAGCAAGTTAACGATCCTAATCTGGGCTGTCATGTTTCTGGTGCAACAAAAAACATCGGCCTGAAGTGCACGGGAAAACTGTGCAAGTGGGACGACGGAACACCTCTAACGTACACGAACTTTGATGGCGACGGTAGTCATCGATCTTATTCAAACTTTTGAGTATACTTCCTAAGGTCCTAGTGATAACGATGGCGAATCATGCTACGGAATAATCGGAAACGTGGGAAAATGGTATAAGTAAGTTTTCCACGTTTTTTTTAAAGTGTATTTTATTTTTTTTAGGAAAAAGAATTGCGGCAAGCAAAGCGCTGATTGCTGGATATGCCGAGTGAAAGCAAGAAGTTGGTCAATATTTTTATGTTGTAATCATTCATTCATTGATTAATTCGTTTCCATTTCCGTCACTTATATTTACACTTTCCATTAAATCAATGAATGAATAAACGGAACGACTTGGAATAAGAGTTGAATTCCAGCAATCGACTGCACTGAAGATGAAATCTATCATAACAGTGGCTGCGTGTCCGTTCATAAAACGCCGCTGGATCAAAAGACTGCAGGCACATCGTGCCCCGGAGGAGGGCATCTGGCCGCAATTCACGGAAATACAGTCAGTTTTTTTTTAATTATCAGATTTATAATTATTAATTTAACAATTTAATATTATTATACAGGATCGAGATTTCTACACAAAGGTTGCGCTGGATGCCGGTGTGAATGGCTCGATATACATCGGAGGGCAGTTTTCCAACGGATGTGAGTTCTACGAAAATCTTGCCTCCTCCCAGATTCTTTTTTGTTAAGTATTCGAATGGTCGGATGGATCGTACAAGAATTTTGCCAATTGGGCCAATGGTAATCTTTTTTTATATTTGATTCTGTCAAAAAATCTGACAATTAAGGATTTCCCAACACAATTTTCGGCAGCTGCGTACAAATTTTGCTCGATTCGGAATTCGGCGTGCAAGGGCAATGGACGAATATTGATTGTGCAACCAAGCAACCGTCCATTTGCTATCGAGAAGCGCCCAGCGACTTTCCCACTGCGTCTCCTCGTTGGTTTTAATCAATCTCTGACGATTCAAGACGATCAATTCAGAGCCGAAAGCCAACGCAAAGTGCCCGTCCGTCCAATACTACACTGTCAGTGGAAATGTGTGTTTTAATTGTTTTAGCCACAATAAAAGACAATGTACAGATTTATTCTCCCAACTATCCCCTATCAATTCCCAGCAAGCAAAGTTGTGAGTATGTGATTGGCACAAACGAGGGCACTCGGGTGAGAAGACACTTTTTTTATTTACAAAAACCATTTTTATGCCTCAGGCCAGCATAAATTTCGCTTCCTACGACTGTCAATCCGGCACTACGCTTTCGCTCTATGACGGATTCGACAGTAAACTGCCGTTCTTAACGTGAGATCAGACTTCGTATTTGAAAAAAATCGATAATTCAGGTTCGATTCAAACACGCAGCCGACAAATGAAACGTATTCAACGTCTTCGAACGTCATGAAGGTTGTTGTGAACATTTATAAATATTTTTACTAGTTCTAACTGTTATTTTTTGTCGTTCAGATCGTCTTCACTGCTAACGAAACATCCGTTGGAACGGGATGGGAAGTCAATTTCATCGGAATCTAACCTATTTGTTGTCGATAAAAATGAGACAATGAGCATGGCGATTCAAGCCTTTGAACAGCTGGTAAAATATAACGTATTTTTACGAAAGCCCCGATATCATTTTTCCTTTGTTTAATGAGCTCCGTTATCTTATCACTGCATTCTTATCAGCTGCTTTGCTGATCGTTTTGCTTTGTGCGATGCAAAGGATAATAATTGACGTTGTTTGAACCTTTGTTACGTGATAATTCTCCACCCAGGGAATGTGAAGCTTTGTTCGGAATGACAAACGCCACTTGAATATTGGGAAACGAATGTAATTATACTTTTATTGTTCACAAATCGATGTTTGGACAATGAAGTCAAGGAAATAACGTAGTAAATGTGGCTTCCCATCCCGTTCCAGCAGGCGCGGAAGTGCCGTTCGTTTTGAAGTACATCTGATGTAATTATTATTATGATCATCAAATTTTAAATAAAGAACTTTAAAACAATGTCGAACACTAATGAAAAGGTTAGAAAATTCTTAATTTCGCTGGAATGCATCTCACCCGCAGAATAAATGTAGTTGCAGAGTAATATTGGCCAATGACCGGACAGTTTGTCGTAAAGCTACAATTACAATTATAATTTAATTATTAAAAATTTGTAAAATAATATTACGTGAGGAACGGAGTTTCGCTCCAGTGACCATCGTACAGCTCAAGACTTGTTCCCGCACCACAGTCATACGAGGTGAACTTGACACTCGCCTGAAAACTTCCTCTACTTTCTTCATACGAAAAAAACTGCTTACTAAGCCATACGATACTGCTTGAAGAAAGTATTCGCATTTTTCATGATTAGGAATAGAAAGCGGGTAGTTGGGAGAGTAGATCTGAATTTATAAAAATTATTAATCATGTATCGAAACAGTTTCGTCAAATATTTTAGCTCTAAACCGTACATGTTCAACATCATTTTTGTTGTAGAGATAGTAATATTGAGTAGATGGACATCTTGCAGGTGATTTTGGGTCTGAAATATATATTTTATATGTATAGAGAGCATTTTATTTACTCAAATAAGTCAAACTTACAAGCAGGAGTCGGGTCATATGTTGCTCCATCTCGAAAGCAAATGAACGGCTGTTTTGTTGAGCAATCGATATTAGACCATTGCCCTTGAACACCGAACGCGGAATCCAACAGCATTTGTACACAATTTCCGAAGAATATATTGGGAAATCCTTAATTAATAGGTCATTGAACTGAAAGAATAAGTATTTATGAAAAAGATACCGTTTGCCCAGTGTACATAGTTACTCTGCGAGCCATCTAACCACTCGAAAACTGCAATTCACAATGTAAAATATCTTTCGTTTATTAGTGGACTCACCCCCATTAGTATACTGTCCACCAATGTAGATCGAACCAACGACACCCGCGTTTAGAGCTGCTTTCTTGTAAAAATCTACGTCCTGAAATCACACTTCTTTATCATAGTTATCGCAAAATCCATTACACTCGACAACAAAACTTGCATTATTTCCATGCAGACTGACGAGTTGTCCGCCTTCCGGACAAGCGTCTTTAGCCGATGGCAAATCAAGTGAAGAAGTTTGCACGGACACGCATCCTCCCTTGTATGCAAGCTCTCCGTCGACACACTCAATTGCTAAATTTTCAGCTGTTTTATTTTTATTTTCGAGCATTTACTTCTCGCTTTGACCTTGCAAACCCAGCAGTCTGCGTCTTGCTCACCGCAACTTTTCCTGAACGATTCAAATCATATCGCATCTACTAAATTTCTTCTAAATCTCAGCTCTACAATATCACAATAACAATAGTCCATAAGGAGTGGGAGTAATAGGAAAGCAAAAAAGATAGAAAAATGAGCTACAAATGGAGAAGAGCTCGCGAATTAATCACCTGTACCACTCGCTATTGGGGCCTTCAAGTGTATAGCATGATTCGCCATCGCTTTCGGTCGGACCTGAATAGAACATAGCCTTCGCTCTTGATCAATAAGGGCGCTATTTCTTGAACCAAGTGATAAAAAAATAACATTTCATTAAGAGTTGCTTACCATCTCCAGCGAATTTTGTGTAAATCACAGGCGAGCCGTCGTCCCATTTGCAATCTTTCCCTTTGCATCTCAGTCCGATATTCATACCCTTGGAGTTTGGCACATCACAACGCATAATTTGATTAGTTTGATTATTTATCAGCTCGTTTTCCTGCAATGATTTGTAGAAACCAAATACAAGAGTAAATGAAACTTCGGGACTGTGAATGGAAGCAAGAAGCCCGCCAGAATACAAATCACTGCACGCCGTGTTGGCCTCGTCAAAAGTTTTGGGAAATAAAAGTCCGGAGAAATAGTCCCGGAAATTGATGTCCTGTGAAAGCAATCTTATTGCCATATGTTTCAGAGATTGAAATAAAATAACTCACTTTGAAGCAATCGCCTCCTTTCGGCGGCTGCGCATATCCGTCAGGGCACGGACCACAACTGACAATAGAAAAGAGCAGCGGGAATGAGAAAATTGAGGTCTTCATCTGTGAAATTGTCACTCTTTCAAATGAAAAAGAGTTATATCAGAAATATAAAAAAATTGCAAATCTCCAAATATCAAGCGCGCGATCATGCGTTTATACAGCAACACTGCGTCATGTTTACAGGAGATGCGTCATGCTTATCACTCGTTGTTTCGATCGTTTCGTTTTGTGCGATACAAAGGAGATTGGATTAACCCGATTAATTCTATTCTGAGTATAGACCGACTCAATCCAGAACAATGATGGAATGCACTGTTTGTATGTTCCACCCGGTATTTTTTCAACAACTGAGTAAATATAATAATTCGTGACGCGGGAGTATTATCATTTATGGAAACATTGCTACTGTATCTCAGCTATGTGGCTTGGCCTGCTGAAGATCTGATACTCGTGGTACATGGAATCAGAAGATAATCGAAACATTTTTATTCGGCATTTGAATCTTGATTGTGACATTTCACTTGCGAATATTTGAATCAGAAATACAGTCCGGTGTATTTGGCGGCCCATCCTGTTCCCACGGGTTTTGTCGTACCACTTGTAGTGAAAACAATCTGAACATATGTGTCTACATCAAGTTTTCAAGATAATTTCTCATAATAAACAAAAGAAAAAAGAACAACCTTCATGAATTCTGTGGACGATGAGTAGTACTGACCAATAACAGGACCATTCGTGTCAAATCTGAACGCATCGTTTTTAGAATTAAACTGTTATATTTATTTTTTAAACTAACGTAATGAACGGAGTACTCTCATCATAACCGTTGTAAAGTGAGAGAGAGGTTCCAGCTTGACAATCGTACGACGTGAATTTGATACTGGCCTGAAATTCATTTTAAGAATAACTAGAAACATTTCAGTTTTCAAATTTCAGTGCTTACATGAGCACCTCCACTTGTATCCAGCTGATATGCACAAGGATGATCCTGACTGGGAATCGATAGCGGATAATTTGGGGAATACACCTAAGCACAATATGAGTCAACCTAAAAAACATAACTGCGATACTTGTTACTTACATTTCCAACATTCACACCATTAGATAAATAGTAATACTGAGTGAAAGGGCATTTAATGTCAGCTTTCGGATCTGCAAGTTGTGCATGAAATAAATTACTGTGTAACCGAAACTCACAAACAGGGTTGGGGTCAAATGTAGCGCCATCTCGGAAACAAATATACGCTTGTTTCGTACTACAATCGACATTAGTCCACTGCCCCTGAACGCCAAACGATGAATCCAGCAACATTTGAACACAATCTCCGTAGTAAATGTTTGGAAATCCTATAGAAATCATTATTATTATGTAGTTTTAATTGTATGTATACCATTCGCCCAGTTCCCATAGTTATTGTGAGTACCATCCATCCATTCAAACACTGAAGCATTGCATATTATTTTGAAAGGATATAACCAAACCAAACCTCCTTTCACAAACTGCCCTCCAATGTAAACAGATCCAACAACACCAGCATTCAACGCTGCATTTTTGTAGAAATTGTTGTCCTAAAAACTATTTATACACACTACCTTCAGGAAAAAAAGAAAATATCAAAAATATATGAACTACACTGCTGTTTCCATGGACGCTGACTAGATGTCCTCCACTAGGGCATGACTCTGCAGCTGATTTCTGATCGAGAGCTGTCATATGAACCGAGACGCAACCTCCTCTGTATTCCATTTCACCGTCAATGCAATCGATCGCTGCAAATCATAATTTTTATTCAGAAAAATACTTTTCGCAAACTAACTTTTTGCTTTGACTTTGCATATCCAGCAATCCTTGTCTTGTTTTCCACAACTTTTCCTGAAAAAAAATGTGTCCAACGGTCTGAGCAGATCAAAACATATGATAACTATTGTCAACTCACTTGTACCATTCTGCCTGATTTCCTGTAATGGCGTAGCAAGATTCGCCATCGTTATCGCTTGGACCTGAATTGCAGCAAATGAAGTGCGCAGAAGCATGTTTTCACTCGCCATCTCCAGCGAAGTTTGTGTAGATAACCGGAGTGCCATCGTCCCATCTGCATTCTTTTCCCTTGCATCTCAGGCCAATATTCTTGGTGGCACCCGATATATCACAGGTGCCCCTGACAAAGTCATTCTCCTGTAAGTTGTGTTTTAAAAAAAGAAAATTGCATGGGCATGCCTCGGGACTGTGAATAGACGCGAGTAGACCGCCGCTATTGCTGTCGCTGCAGTCCGTTTCTGCCTTATCGAAGCTCGCGGGCAAATAGTTCCCGGAGAAGTAGTCATGGAAATTAATTGTCTACAAAATGTGTCATCTATTTAAGAATCGAAGTAGCAATACCTTGAAACAGTCTCCGCCGTTGGGGGCTTGAGAGTAACCACTCGGACATGGACCACAACTAACTAATGGAAAGAGCGGTAGAAGTATGAACACTGCACTTCTCATCTGTGATACTTTTCTGTTTATTTGGCATGGACAAAGTAGAAGTGGGAAATTAAAGAAATAAAGGAAAATCCAGAGAATTATTGCGCTTTTGTGCTCTTATGGAGCAATACTTCGTCATGTTTACTGATTAGCCCTTATCAGTTGAGATCGTTTCGTTTTGTGCGATTCAAGATGAGCGGATTATCGATAATCATAATTTACTTCAATCATTATACGAACTACAATAACGTACGCTAAAAAAAAGAGGACAGAAATATAAAAAAAGCAAAATAGCCAATGAAATATTTACGTTTGAATTTTGTGTCTACAATCATTTCATGTTTCTCATCCATTAATGAAAGCTTCGAACTTTTCTGAATATTGGTAGAAATTTTAGAGAGTTAGTCACACTACGAAACTCGAATACATGTTATCACAGACAGGGGAGAGGGCGGCCCGAGGTTGCCTTAGTTACACTGGCGAAAGGCGAAGGCGTAAGTTAGTTTTCTCGCCCCCAGCCTCGAGGGAGCCTGTTGAGTCATGCGGGCTCTAGCGATATTCCTTCTGTTCTACACAATCACTAGTGGAGATGCCGCATTTTCGCTAGTTTCCCATTCGGATCCAACGTAAGTAGAATTTGAGTCATTTTCCTGCTTTCATGCCGCTAAATTTACTTTGTTCTAAGCCGATTTAATTTTTAGAGGCGATGCGGTCTACAACAGCCTCGTCAAATCAGCAAAGTCTGTTAAAATTTCATCAAACGATTCTCGTCTATATCTGAAATCCTTCAACCCTTCCGTCAGGTAATGTTTAAATTATAAAATAATTATAATTAATTATTTATTTAGAGCCGACGGTCGTTCATACTTCTTCAGCCCCGAATCCATTGGATGGGCGGCCTATGACCATCCCGAGAAGCTAAATTTGACCGGTACATTTGAGTTTCGTTATTTAGCGGATCTATTTCAATTGTTCTATATCCTGTTCAATCACCTTATATTTTCCAGGCTACAACCAGACGTGCCTAAAATCATGGGCGACGAATTATAACAACTCCTACGACAAGTGCCTCAAGGAGGGACGGAATGGTTGAATAAATATTATTAATAAACAAAAAACATATTATTATAAATATAATAATAACTTTATTCCAGGCACAATTCCGCTGGAGATGCTGTGCAAGGCCCTTGGCGTTGGAAGATCTAGTGATCAATGTGAGACGAACTTCAAGAGTCGTGCTTTTATAGCAGGAAGACAAAGGTATAATTGTGCTATCTCTGGTATTCTCAAACTCCGCAAAGACGCGTACATCGAATCGAGAGAGGCGCTTCATCGCATTCTCCCCCGTATTTTGTCTAACGTAGTAATTGAACTGAGAGCAATCATCACTCTCGTTTTCGTCTAGACGCCATCGAAAAAAATCCGAATCGTAATGATAATATTGCAGATGTTTTGATGGCACCATGTTTCTCGACGAGAGAAAGGACAAGATATTCTTTCCGGATGGACGGAGGTCATTTTTCAATTATTTTCGCAGAATAAATAGTTTATTTTAGCGTCTTTATGGTCAACTGGGACTGCGGCTATGGCGAGGAGTGCATTGGCTGGGGCTGCCGCGACGCCTACAGTCCTCCGATAATCGTAATCAGACAGTCATCCGGTCCGAACGCCGCAGACGTCCTGTTCGTTCTCGCAAAGATGTGAGTATCTTGCAAAGTACCTGCTGTCGCCTCTTCATTTCGCGTTTTTCTTCGCAGTCAAAGGTGCAAGAGTGTGTGAAATCTTGAGGGATAGCTGCATCACCTAGGCAACCACTCGTTTCCTCCGCCTTGCGCAAAAACTTTTTAAAAATTGTGCGTGATCTTTGTGGTAGTGGGCGTCAAGCACAGGGTTCTTAGCGATTTGAAACTTGTTATTACTGACCAAAACTAGCCCGTTAATTCTTGGGTGCAGATTACAAGATCACACTTTGTAACAACTTTAGAACATGAACGATCGATGCACAGTAGATAAATTGCAACAATCCGACACACGCAGACATTATTTTGGCGAAACGATTAAAATTAATTAATGAAATAAGATAAAAACTTCACTTTCAGCACGGGAGCCTGCGCAATGATCGCTCTCGGCATTCGCTGGGCGGTTTACGTGCAGCAGCGACAGCGACTCCGAGCACAGATCATGGCTGCACAGGCCGGACCCCTTCCGGCGAAGAATGGTGCTCCGGTGGATGCAGTTGCTTACGTGAGAGCATTCTTTCCCGATACAGAAGTCACGTACTCTCGTGTTGAAGAACTCGTGTTGAATGAATCATGATTATATTCTTGATCTTAACAATCCCCTTTCAGCCCCCTTCCAAGCCGCCCGCCTGCCCCTCCAACCTTCACGTCGACTTTCCTCCTCCTCCACCCTACATGGCACCGCCCGCCTATACAGAGAAACCGATCGAGCCCCTGCCCAAAATTGCTTTAGATATCATCCGGAAAATTCAGTCCTAAAAGTCCTTCATCTCCATTTATTTGTGTTTGAACTCCCCAACCTATCAGATAAACATGTTGTTAACAAGACGCAGTTTAAAATTAGTTACCGGCAGGTGAAATTTTTACTCGAATGCCAACCCTTGAAAAATAAGATAATTCATTAGCAGGTGAACTACGAAATCAAACAATATTTCTAATTGGGCATAAAAATTCAAAAACACTGGTTTTTTGATCAACTAACTGAGAGACGATGACGCATTCGCGTATTAGTCATCCCCCTAATCTCTTCTTTTTCCATTACTTTTCGCGTGCGCTTCTACTCTTTCCTCGCAGAAATTCATTGCTGATGCACTTTTTTCCAGTTCCGAATAATTAAGGCCACCATGCAGAAGGTTCTTCGCTCGATTTCGCAAAAATGTTTCCGTAAAATGACTCACAAAATACGTTGCTTAGCGCTATCTCATTCCTTCCCGCCGCTTTAGCGCGTGGTTTGGTGCTCACTATTGTCATTTCTTCCATTTCACGATTAGTAGTGTTTTTAACATCGTTTTTATTTGCTTAATTCTTGAAAAGACATTATAGAATGGACTTCTTCTCTCTTCCCGATGTATTTCTCCGCCAAGTGATGCGAACTATGGAAATCAGAGATCGCCGCAGGCTCAGGCTAACGTGCCGGTAGGATTAATTTTTTTTTGGTCGATTGATATTTCCAGAGCTTACTTTATCTTATTCTAAATTGTAATTAAATATGCACGAGTATTCAGTACATTCAAGAAGCTTGTTGCCGAAACTAATGCTGACTATTGTGAGGGCGCAGCGATTCAGCTCGATAAGGTTGGAATCATATTTTTGATATTCTCTGTTCTTGAAATCCGCATTCTAGAACGTTTTTGCGCTGGACTTTGACGACTGTTCCGTGACGGACACCGAATGTACGGATGCCGAATTGGAGCAGTTTATTCGCATGCGTGATGAACTTTTCAGCAGAATTTCTTTTGAATATTGCTTGGTTATCGTCAGTTGGTTACATTTCTAACGCTATACGACTTATGTTGAGCTTCAATAATTATAAATTGTATTTAGTTTGATGAAAAGCCTTCTACTTTGGCGTTTCTGCGCCGATTCCTTGAGACATTCACGATCAAGCAGCTCCGATTCTTTTTTATACGAACGGAGTCTGAGCTCGAGAGGTAATTTTAATATCATTTTATTATAAATTTATTCAAAATTAAATTCAGCGCCATGCAACTAATGGCTGACTTCCCGCACAGTACCTACACTGTGGAAATACAAAGTTTTTCCGAACCTGAGAAGTTATTGCTTCTTCAGCCCGTTGAGAAACTGGATATTAAGCAGAAAATTTCCGTCTCGGATATTCTTACAGTCATTATTGTTGATTGTAATATTGTCATCGTATTTTTGATGATAGAAACCATCTTATATATTCCTACACCGTTTAATTTTCAGATACCATTCGATCTGGTAGTGCAGTTGATCAAAGCTCAAAAGAATGTGGTTTTCGATTCTCGCCCTGGTACACCTTCCATCACACTGTCACTGGATGAATGGAAGACTAGTATGGAGGTTGTAATATTTTTATTTTAATCAAATAATTATTTTAATATTTAATTAAGGTGATTTCTAGCTGCCAGGAGGCACGATCTGTTCAATGGGGAGGAAATGCCAGTATCGTTCATTACCTCGCGTGCATGGGAATCAACAAAGCTACAAGAACTGGCGATATCATTAGAGGGGTCTGCAAATCTTTACATTCTCCCTTAGATAAACGATAGACGGTTTGATTATTTACTGGTCACTTGCAAAATGTTGGTGTGAGAAAACAAGGCCCGGGAAGATATGGCAAATATAAGGGGGTTATGTAACCGTCCATGGAGCAACTTTTCACAGTTGGAACTTTTTGGATCCGACCCCGTTGAATGGGTCTGGCACTGGGTCCAAGTTGGGCAATTTCTGGTACCGTCTTGTAACTAAAAAAGTACTGATCCGATCGGGCTGAGAGTTGTGCATTTCGAACCTAACTCGACGAGATACACCGAAACTCTATTGCCGCGCATGAAAATGTGTTTAAGCCCGACTTTTTAATGTCTAAAATTGTTAAATGGAGTGTCGGACGAGTGCTCGGGACCTAACCATTCGAGAGGTGCGGGTTCGAATCCCGTCCAGTGCAGGTCTTTTGCCGGATTTTTAGCTTGCTGCAGGGGTGTACGGGAATGGTCGGGGAGTATCATAAAGTGGTTTCAGCTGTTAATTCATGGCTCAGGCGGTAGGAGGACTGTCTAGCGAGCAAGAGGTTGGGGGTTCGGATCCCCTTTAGCACCGGGTCTTTTGCCGGCCATGGGGGTGCTGGGGGAGTGTCAGAAAGTGGTTTTTAGCTGTTAATTCATGGCGCAGGTGGTAAGAGGACTGTCTAGCGAGCAAGAGGTTGGGGGTTCGGATCCCCTTTGGCACCGGGTCTTTTGCCGGACCTGGGGGTGCAGGGGGAATGTCAGAAAGTGGTTTTTAGCTGTTAATTCATGGCGCAGGTGGTAAGAGGACTGTCTAGCGAGTAAGAGGTTGAGGGTTCGGATCCCCTGTGGCACCGGGTCTTTTGCCGGCCATGGAGGTGCTGGGGGAGTGTCAGAGAGTGGTTTTTAACAGCTAATTCATGGCGCAGGCGGTAAGAGGACTGTCTAGCGAGCAAGAGGTTCGGGGTTCGTGTCCCGATCGGTGCCAACGTATTTGCCACCATTTTAGCATACTGGGGGAGGGTCAAAAGATGCACCCGAGTACGGAAACCACCAAACCCGGCGCATCTAGCACGCAAATTAAAAATGGGTCAAATCTCCGCTAGACAAGTTCACAAAAATCAGGAAAAGTGTGCAATTATACTAAAATCTTACGGTTTACCCCTAGCGAGCGCAGCTCGGCTATTCTAAAAAAATAAATGTTTCTTTCAGATCGATCATGTTTGGCACGTAAAAGAAGTTGAGAATAGGCTCTTTGCGAGTTGCGGATTTCGATATCAGAATTGCTACACGACCATAGGCAATATCGAGTGGGAAACAGGCGAGTACAGCTCAAAATATAGAGCCAGCGTCTCTTCATTTCGCACACTTTCTCGTCGCTCGAGCGGTGCAAGAGAGTGTGCAAAACGAAGAGACGGAGACACGAATTCTACACTTTACAGGCGAGGGATGGCCGGTGACGATGGCAAATCGGGGAGAGGAATACCTGGAACACTTGGAGGGACTCAAGGAAGTCGAAAGTGATGAAGATTGAATTTGACCCAATTTCAATGGATAAATGCCATTAGAAATTGTCCGGATTTTCCACGAAAATAAACGTTGCTGAAAATGAGTCATCCCCCTTCTCTCTTCCCAACAATCTCTCATGCTGGCGAGTATTTCGTCACTTTTTCACGTGCTTTTCTCGTATCGTTTGCTCTCGTTTCCCTACATTCCGTTTTCCTTTTTATTAGCATTTCTTCAATCAAGAATGAACCTGCTCGACCTTCCCGATGTATTTCTTCGACAATTGATGAGAAAAGTGGGAATCAAAGAGCGACTTGCGCTACGGCTCACATGCCGGTGAGCATTGGTTATTTTTAACAATTTTAATAATTAATATTAATTGAATAAGTCATAATAAATTTCAGTTCATTTGAGCAACTAGTGGCTTCCTCGCACGCTGGATGGTTCCAGGACGGTTGCGTGCACTCCTATTCCGACAATGATACAAATAAAGCAAGTTGAAGGTTGAAATTGGCTTTCGGTGTGTAGTAGTGGAGAAAATGAGCGGTTGTTGCGGGGGCTTAGGTGCTTTCGAACGATGCTAATACTAAATATTCCAGTACGCTCTTTTCTTCGGCGAGGCCAACATAGTGTGCAAAGAAGATGAATTGGAGCAACTTCAGCGGCTGCGAGACCGACTTTTCCATGGAATCGCTTTCGTGAAATTTGGCGTCAAAGTATGCTTGTTTTGAGTATGATTGGAGAATACTCAACGCAGAGCATACACTTTCCGGTTTGCGTGAGTTGAATATGGAATCATTAAGCTCACCATCGACTCCATCCCAACAGCATTCTCCCTTCGACTTCTTGAGCAATTCACAATTGGCGTACTGCGAATGCACATGAACACACAAGCTATGTTCGAAAGGTACATTAAATTGAGTATTCTTGAAATGTAAAAAATAAGCTGGCAAAATGCTTTATTCATTTCATGCACTCTCCCACTTATCTCCCATTTTCAGCGCACTACAACTGATGTCGGCTCACCTGACCAGCGAATACATAGGGTATTTCCACTATCTACCAGAAATGACGATTCTGTTATCGCTCCCTACCTTCAAGGAAATGCACTTGATCGTGAACATAGAGGTAAAATATAGATTTTTTTGCCGATTTTCCAAATATTTTTTCAGATTTCCGCTGCTTTGTTTCTTCAGCTGATTCAAATCCATTCCCACGTTCATTTCTACCGTAAAACTGTTGCAATGACGTGGAATGAGTTGAAACGAGCGATGAAGGTGCCTTAACATGCATAGAAATGATGCCGAGGCGCTACAATTTCGAAAATTCCAAACATTTCTCATTTGCGTTTTAGATCATCTCATCCGAAACAAGAAACCGTACTGCTCGTTTGGTGGTGAACGCCACAACTATCACAACCTGGTTGAAAAATGACGGATTAACCGAAGCGGTCAAGCCCGGAGACGTTTTTGGGCAGGTACAATTGCATCTCTGACCAAAATTGAAGAAATTTTAAGTTCGAGTTCATCAGCAGCCCCACCGAAGACGAAAATCACCTGAGATTACGCTCCAATCGCTGCAAAATTCGCGTTGATCGATTTGCCTGGGAAGGGGGAGATTTCGGATGTCTTATTTCAATGACGAATACAGATGGACAATAAATTATTTGTTTTTCCTGATAAAGATAAACATGAATACACAAACACGCAACATACCTAAAGAGAGCATGGAAGGCATCAATAAAACAGAAACGAGCGTGGACGTTGTGCAATACACGTCATGAGTCCTCATCGGAGTGTGCCTTTCGTCACTGATTCACGTGTGTTTTCCTCTTTTCTACTCCCTATACAACACCTTTTTTCGGTCAAAGTTGATCTTTTGACAACTAAATTCTTTCGTTAGAGCGTGACAGTTTCCACTGCAAATGGACTTCTTCGCTTTTCCTGATTTATTTCTGACGAAACTGATGAGCTTTATGAAGATCAAAGATCGGTTTAGCCTTCGGCTCACTTGTCGGTGCGTTTTATCCAGTTTATTTTCTATATTTTTGGTACATCGATTATCGATTTTAGTGAATTCGAGAAGCTCGTGGCCGAGTCGCATGCAGGACACTATTTAAATGGAAGTATCTCGGTCAAGGAAGCCGAGAACTCAGATGAGGTTGCAAAATCACTCCTTGAAAAGGGAAAAAAATCCCTTTCAGTGCACCATATCCGTACAAATTGGCGATTATCAGTTCAATGAGGTCAAATTTGCCGTGGAAGGAGTAGATCAGATTCTCAAACTGAGAAATCGCCTGTTCAAAGGAATATCGATAGCAGATCTTGATGTAGAAGTACGATTTTGTTTTGTTCAATTTCATTTTTAGAGATATTCTCTTTCTAGCTCAACGATCAACCTTCCTCACTGAACTTCTTCCGCGAGTTCACTAAGAATTTCGAGATTGGCGTTACGAATTACAAAGTTTGGTCAGCAATTCAATTTGAGAAGTGAGAAGTGACCTACATATTATCACCGATTTACATTGTTTTATTTCAGTGCACTTCAGCGTATGAGCGACTTCCCTCAATATCAATATTCCATGAAAATCTACTATAATCCGATTCCACAGAGGCTCCTTGCGCTGCCCTCAATGGAGTATTTAGAAATTATGCCGAAATCCTCGGTATGCAAACTGTTGATCCAAACTTACAGCTGCCAGTATCTATCAAGTATTGTTATTTTTATTCAAAGCTATTCAGGAAATTTCTTTCATTCCCACAACGATATTCTTCAAGCTTCTCGCTACGCAAAATGATCTATATTTCGATTATGAATGCGTTTCATTCACTTCAAATGACTGGCAAGGGGCAATGCAGGTTCATCTTTTATTTCAATAATAATAATAATAATAATATTTATGCTATTTCAATGAAATAACGGTGAAAACAA
>LS486809.1:3509-17381 GCA_900490705.1 Pristionchus arcanus | reverse complement strand
ATACTATACTTGCCTCGGAGGAGATTTTTGGCTGCTCTAATGTCAATTCCTTCTCTTCGCTTCTCTAGTGACTCAAGGCCTAATTGATCGTTTCTAGTTTTGGCGGAGGGCATATCAGCCCATGTGTGGTTGTAGCAGCGCATGAAAAGTCGCCTAGTGAAGTAGTTCTGCACCTTTTCAAGGACTTTCTTGTCCTTGTATTGGTATGGGTTGAAAACAACAGACGCGCTTTCTAAGATGGGCCGGATGTAAATGGAGAAGGCTTTCATGAGTACGTCTTTGTTTTTGGTACGCAGTGCCCTTAAGACAATGTGACACGCCGTTTTAGCTTTGTTTGCGATGAAGTCGCAGTGGTCGGAAAATCTCAGATTCTTCTGTATCAAGAATCCGAGATCTTTCACCTGTTCCTTTTGGTCTAATTCGGTAGATCCTATGGTGTATTGCATCTTCCTATTAGCCCTACCAAGATGCAAAGAGTTGCACTTATGCGCTGCCAGTGGGAGTTGCCAATCTTTTGACCACTTTGAAATCGTGTCGATTGCTTTTTGTAGAGGGGCTGCTGTGCATTCTTTGCTAAAAGCGCGGTAGATTTTGATGTCGTCAGCGTACAAACGGGCAGTGACTTCCTGGTTTTGAACTAACAACGGGATTTCGGAAGTAAAAATTAAGAATAGCAAGGGACCGAGAACTGAACCTTGTGGGACGCCGCTTGTGACTGGTAGGGATTCGGACAGTTTATCCTTGACTCTCACTTGGAAAGTTCTATCGGCCAGATAAGCTGATATCCAGTTAACTGCCTTGATAGAGAGTCCAATACTACTGAGCTTCAGTTTGAGTTTTGGGTGTGAAATATTTTTCTTTGAACCAGATTTTTCAGGTTATCTCAACAACTGGCGGAACTCGCATGGTCGAATTTTACATAAAGTGCACAACTATCGTAGACTGTCTGAGGGACTACGGTATCACAAATATGAGCAAGGATGGAGATAGACATGGGAAGGTTTGTCATTAGAGTTTGTCAAAATAACAAAAAATCCATGATACTGAGGTGAACCCTTTTTTTGCAATGAGTATATAATATGTAAAAAAAGGGTTGTTAACTAATGAAATTGCTGTTTCAGTTCGAAATCATCTCGTGCGAGGGGCCTTCCAATGACGTCACCGTTCATTTTCGCTACAATAGATGCTACACCCGGATTCTCGGCCTTACTTGGACGGACGGAGACACACTCTGCTCGATTACAATGGAAACAAATGAGGAATGGTGATTTGGGTGAATAAAATATCAATTGAAGAAAAATCGGCTCGAGAATACAAAACAACAATATGGATAGCGTTGTAATACACATTAACCCATTAGCGAGATATAACATCGGAAAACAATATCTTAGATAGTAATATCCCTTGTTAATTTCAGAGAAATTTCAAATGCTTACAATGTCGATCGGCCATTGATTGTCAGCAGACATTCGGCATCGCCACGACGCCAAGAAAAGCATTTAAGGCTTATCGTACAATTGTCTCTATATCTAACATTCATAAAGTAGCCATCGGGCTTCTTCTCTTTCCAAAAACTAGTGCACTGCAATCGGCAATGATTTTGATTACGATTGTCATCGCACTGCCTGTCAGAAAGACCGAGATAGCATTAAGAAAGGAGCGATCAGAGAATATATTTGACTTTATCGAATTTGGTTCTCTTTTCATGCTCATTGTCACTAACCTCGCCGGGTAGCGGACCATTCTCGGTACGCTCCTTAATACCGTAGCCCCCCAACCATTCGGCCACGGTGTAGCATGACTCGTGCAAAAATACCACCATCTTTTTTTCTGCAATTATCTGAAATGTGCAATGTTTAGAAAACACACAATTTCTATGGAGCACTAGCTCTCGATGAGCAGCAACCAAATGTAAGAAGATGTCACCGGGAATCTACGATTTGCCCAGTAGTGAATCGAGTCGTGAATTCTTTTCTTACTCGCAAAGGAGGACTCTCCATTCGCGGTCGTCCTATTCTCAGATCGTCCATAGGTGGAATATTTCGCAGCTTTGGCGCATCCCTGTGCAGGGGCACGTATGTAGTGCGCTTGATGTTGGGAAAATGCGATGCGAGTTCTGCCGAACTGCAAGGAACAATTTGGAAGATTATCTTGAGAAACTTTAACAGACGCTTCGATTTCATATTCTGAATTGAGCTGGAAATGGAGCTTTTCGATTGTGAACGTCTGCAAGAGCTCGCGAGTAAAATCCGACGGGACTTGTGGATCCGGACTGAACAAGTACAGATTTGTTTCGCAAACCTGCCTATCCCAACTCTACGATGAATGACTCAAATTCAATCTTGCGAAACAAGCGATTTCGCAGATTTAATAAAAGTTCCGGAGCATTTTCACAGTCGAGTTTGAATCTCACACCGTCGAATTTCATAATGCACAACTGCAAAATTTCGATATTTATTAAAATGAACAAAATGCTTAAAATTAAATAAATAGTTTGTTTTTAATGATCACATTTTTGCCGTTTTCTTGCCAATAAATGCCTGCGGTTCCCCATTTAAACAATCCTGCATCAGTTTCTGCAACGAGTTGCTCGCAAGCTCTGCAATTTGGATTTTTTTTTAGGTTTTTTTTTAAAAAATAACAATCTTACCGGCAAGTCAGTCGAAGGCTTAGCCGGTCTTTCATCGTGACCTTCTTCATTAAAATACGATGAACTACAACGGGCAGGCCGAGAATATTCATTCGAATCTCTGATAATATGGTATAATGGATGTTTTTTGCGCAAAACAGTCAGAAGTCGTTCGAAAATTTTGAAATCGTTAAACACTGAAACAGAAATATTCATACCACGCCACGAGAAAAGAGTGATAAAGAGAGATGGAATGAGCACAAGCTCATTGATAAGAAATATAAAGGTTGCCAGCGACAAAGAAGGGAGCGTTAACGTAACGATTTCTAAAGTGTGATTGAATCACAAAGGTGACACATTTTATGCTGACATTGAGTGATAGACAACACTTAATTTCAATTAATCTCGAACGTTTTTCATACTAATAGAAGTTTTGAAGCTGATGATGTCTTTCCAAATAAATTTCGAAATTTTGATGAAACATCTTTGGTAGCGAAGTTCCATGTCGATGAAACTGTCTGGCGATATATAATATGACATTACTTCGAACTGAAAATAACATTAGTATTTAGGTTTATCATCTTCGAAATAATGGTTTACCTGTCCATACCGGTTCCCAGTTTTGAAGTCGCTGGTAATTCCGCAATAATTTAGCCATTTCGCACAAACAGAAACCGATTGAACTAATTTGACCTTTAGCTCGCGAGTATCGCTGGATATCATCTGAATCGCAATTTAGGTAAATCAATCTTTTAAAAGTTATCAGTGTGATTCATCGCTAGAACTAGTGCATATAATGAAATCTTGCGCATTCCGTGCGCAATATTGTTCATTGTAATTGATCAACTATCACTAACCTGAACCGTTTTCGCGAAGTCACTCGGGCTCAAAACTACTCTTTCCAAAGTGAGATTAGATTGAGTAGCGAGAAGATGGAAGAATATCTCTGCAGGAATCTTTCCCGAATTCTCAACATGTAGAGAACTCATTAGCATTCTCAACGTTCTCGCGTTACCCTGAACTTCTTTTTGAAAGTTTGTTTTAAATTTTAAATAAGTCAAACAACAAACCACTAAATCGAAGCCCATTTCGAGCGCATCAAGGCTAGGCAGGCACTGTATTTGCGTCTCAAAACCTGCCCAGATCGAGACCGGGAATACGATTTTCAGCTGATATTTGCTACTGGGAAAGTCAAACATCAGCTGTAGGCACCTTAACACATGCTTTTTTTTAGTAAAATTTAAAAACAAACATACTGTTCGAGAGCCAGCGATGACTCCACGTGGAAACGAATCAGTCTTATTGTAAAATTTCTTGTTAATTGGCGCCAGAGTCCCAAGAATATCGTGCCCTTTCCAAACTGGATCAAATATCACTACAGCTCGGAAAAAAGCTAACTCTGAAAGAGAATTCTCCTATAGTGATTGCACCGAAGAGCCGATTTCGCAATGAAATGAGATTTTCACAATCATTTTCGTCGAAAAATGTAGAAGATGAAAGAAATTTTAGATCGCCGATGTGAGGGAACACGCAAACCTGGAACGAGCCTGATTTGTCATATTTTTGTTTTGATTTTCGGAACTTTTCGAACTCAAAAACACGTCGACCGCTCACAAATTCACTTCGGAATTGAGATCGTATTGTTGTTATTGTTTCTGAGTGAGACCTACCCGTTCCCGATTATGGTCAATCGTTGCGGTTTCGGTAGTTGTGCCCCCGTTCACATTTCCCTTCGCGAAATAACCAGCGTGCGTGTCGGCTACGAGTCTCTCGAAGGCTCTGTGGAATAGGATTGGGTTGTCAAGAGAACAAATAAAGATTCCTCAATTATGGACATTCCGGGCCGTACCGGGCCTTACCTGTGTACCCCACCAGGCGTGGTTGTCTCAAGACAACTGTAAAATCGCCTTGATTGTGGAAGCAACTTTAACTTTTTAATTATATACATCATTGATAGGGCAGCTAAAGGTCGAATAATTTTTGAATCTCAATAAACTCAAAATCGTACCTACACGTTCCTCGAATCCTTAGGCGGTCCTTCAACGTCACTGTTCGCATCAACGCGCGAAGAAAAACGTCGGGAAGTGCGAGAATGTCCATACTAGAATGGGATGAGTTGGATGTCGAGACAAATAGTTTCTTCATTGCACTCTCTCTCGATACTTCCTCGCCACTCGGCCCGGTGAAAGATGAAATGAAGATGTGCAACTACTCTCATCCACTTCTATCACGAAAAAGATGTAACGAGTAAAATAATAGGAAAACGTACGCTGACTCACCGGGTTCCTTCTCTTCCCCTTGCTCTCCTTCTCTTCTCTGTTATCAGAGCGTCACATGAAGGCGTTAAACGACACCTCACCCTCTTTTTCTCTCTATTCAATGGTATCAATCTACCCCGCTTTTAAAAATAAAAAAAAGCACGCGTTTGCTACAATACTTTTAACAATTCAATGTTCGAAACCATTCTAGAATGGACTTCTTCTCCTTTCCGGACGTTTTTCTACGCCAGCTGATGAAATCGATGGAGATCAAAGACCGTCTGAGCATCCGACTCACTTGTCGGTATGTCTATTCCAAAAAAAATTTTAAAAAAAGAAACTTTTTTTCATTTTTGCATTTATTAAAAGAAATAACACTGAATGATGTTTCAGCGCATTCGAACAGCCGAGACGAACGCTGGCTATTGTGAAGATGTTCGCATTGGACTAAAGGACTACATTGATGAGGTAGGGTTTTTTCCGAATCAATTTGACTTAGCGCCCGTAAATGCTGCTTCTGGGTGAATGGAAGGTACAGTAGTACAGAAGTGGGAAGAATTCATTGTTTGTATTCTGCAATTCGTACCTAGTGGCAGAGCTCCACTTATCCAAATACCTGTGATAGAATACGTGCAGAATTTCCGCTCGTTCTTACATATAGTCATCATGGGATGCCTTCAGTCCTCGTGTCTTCCAAATTTGCGCAAATTCGCGCAATCGACTCCAGACTTATCCCAAGTCCTTTCACTACCACGAGATCTCGTATGGCAGATTTTGGATTATGTGCCGGAGTTGATTCCCAACTTGAGACTGGTAAATAAAACACATTTTTGTTAATACTTACAATGATTTTTTTCTGATATTATAATTTATTCTCAGGCTTCTCGGTCGTTGAAGTCACTGGTAGATGATTATATTCGATTTCGCGTACCGCGGTCTATTGCAAGTGGCATGCAATTTTCCTTTAAAGAAGAAGTTAGTTGGGCAAGTTTGACAGTTATTTGTGCGCATCGATTGCACAATTTTAGAAAAATATGTTGATTTCTCTCGAAATTTCTGCTCGTGACTCTAAATTGTTCGCACAGCGATTAGGAAGCTCGCGCCCTTCCTCATTATCAAAAATGAAGTGTGAAAAAACTCAGAAAAATGGTGAAGATTGTGAAGATTGTGTAGTGAGTTTACCCCAAAAATCATCACAAAGTTACCAATTTTGCTGGTTTATCAATTGGAATTTGTCGGTTATGATTGTGAAATATTGGCGAGCTTTTTGCACAAAATTATTCGTGAAGAAATAGATGGAAGAGTGGTCATTCGATGGTCTCTCTTCCTGTGGGAGTGCAAGCAAATACTGAAGAACTTTCGATTCAAGAAATTAAAAATTTTGATTGGTGTGCTTGTCGACGAAACAGCGTGAGTTTTATTTATTTTATTATTATTATTTTTATTTATTAAAGATAATATGAAAAAATGGTTCAGTTTTCGTCTTCAAAGAATCATTGAACGACATGAAATCGACAAGCTAACTCTCTATTTGATAGAAAATGCTACCAGGTCTCCAGGTGTAAAACATTAACAATTTCAAATGATTTTAACCCTTTTATTTCCAGTGTTAGGGATATGTCCCCCTGTCTCATTTCACCATTCGTATTTCATCAAAGTGATCGTTAGCTGTGCCCTTGTACTCTGTCCAAGATCGCACTCTGGCTATTTGGAGATATCGCCTCACACCTATTCGCCGAATAGCGGCATCGCCCCATCCCTTGTACTCTGTCCAAGATCGCACTCTGTCTATTTGGAGATATCGCCTCACACCTATTCGCCGAATAGCGGCATCGCCCCATCGTTAGCCGGAAGCTTCGACTCTTCTAGAGCTTCCGGCATCACCCCTATATATTGTACTGTTGCTTATCATCTAAGAGATTGTGTGACACTGATAAAGATGGTTGTTCCCTAACCCTGTGTTCGGGCGCACCGTGATATTGGGGGTTACACTTCTCCCGGGCAGGGGATATGCTCGTCATCACGAACGAGACTCGGCGATTCTTCTTGTTCCTCGGCGTGTTCGACGACAGTCTTAGACTCTATCCTTGTGTGGGATACGGTCTGTCAGGGAGTGTGTTTGACCATTGAGTATAGCAAGTTAGAAGAACCTAAGAACCGTTCGACGGAATTAGGTATCACATGTCAGAATCCGCCTGCAGTAGTTCTCCGTTAGTGTCTATTAGGTCGTGCTTATTAGCCGTCTGCAGGTCTGTTCGTGCTCGGTCGAACGAGGTTCTAACATGGCGACCACGGTAGACTTGCTGGTCACGCACTTCGCTGAGAGCCGAGGAGAATCGCGAACTTCTCGAAAGGATGCCAAGTAAGTACTTGCAAAGTCACCGTTTTTGAAATTTTGTTGTTAGGAAATGATCAAAATTTTCCCTTTTGGTGGGATAATTTTTGTTATCGCTGAATTATTATAATTCCGGAACTATTTTTGCAATTTTTTTTCTGGAAAACCACGCTTAGCGTATTCACTGTTTTCGTTCCGGTCACACTTTAGCGGCGCGCAATGATCATTAAGATAAGGAGAGAGTCAACTCTCACTTTCGATAGTGAGACGCGCGGTGTCTAGAGATAAAACTGTTTATCATGAGAATGAGGTCAGACTATAGGTATTTTTAGGGGAAATAGAGATCAATGAAAAATTTAGGAAAATTCGGCATGTTATTATGATATATTTTGATGTTTTGCGTTCGGTTGAGGGAGCATGAGACTGTAAACCTCCAAACAGACACCAGTTGATCATGCATACTGACCAGTCACCTCATTTTATAGATAAATAGGATAATTCAGCAGGGAAAATTTAAATTCAATGGACTGTTATTCAATATTAGGATTGATCTCTGGGAATTAAGGTATTACCGCACCAAAAAGGTTGCGAGAAAAGAGCGATTAGGTAATGGTGATTTGGTAGCTAGAGAAGAGCGAATCATAGAGTTCGTCGCCAAATCGAATTAACCATACCATCGCTAGAAGGAGAATAAAACATTTTTTTTGGGTTTCAGTAGCTAGAGAAGAGTGAGTCATAGAGCTCACCGCTGAACCTGTTTAACATTTTCAAGTTTTATTTTTTCCTTCACCGAGTGAGGATGCACGACCCCATTTCTAGTTGCAAAGAGATAAAATCCAGTCACTTATAGGTGTTGTATTGCGCGATTTCATTGTTTTGGAAAAGAGTGACGAAACATTAGAGTGAAAAATTGGCATAATATTCTAGGAGGCGTCTAAAATGGTATTTTTTTATGAAGAAGTATAAAGCATAGGAGAACAAACAGTTTTGGCAAGAAGTAGGCCCCTTACTTGCCGCAGTCCATTTGAATAGTAAATTTTTCTTTTCCCAACATATTTTCAAATTAATTCAGGGTGAAAATCCCAACTTTATTTTTACATTGAGAGAATGAGAAAGTGTAGCGAAAAAAAAGTCACACAGTGACGCACACGCGCACAAATTGAGAGAATGTAGTGAGAGTTTCACCGCACAAATCATTTCTTGAGGATTGGTTGCTAGAGAAATATGAAAACATAGATTTTCATTGCCAATTCTGTTACATTTTCGATTTGATGTCAATAGTATAAGTGTGGAAATCACAGGGTGGTTTGAATGTTATGTTTGTTGATTACACTTGAGTCGGGCGCAACGCTCCAGCCTTGTGAGGCTCTATATGATCCAAGCGAACGCTTGCCCCTCAATAAAATCATCCCAGAATGATGAATAAAGTTCTATCATTATTTTTAATAGATTTTCGAAAATAGTGAATGAAGTCCGGTCATTGAGAATTTAGTTGGTGAATATTTGAGATTGCGTAAGATTACATCAGAAAGTTGATCGTTTGAACAGACAGGAATTTGAAGTGGTTGGAGATATCGTTCGAGAAATGACCTTACTGCCCATCATCCTATCGTTGTTCAGAGAGACGAGAGAACGTGCAGATTGGAGAGGAATGGTCGAGATATCCCTAGAAAGGAACCAATAGGATAAGATTGGGATGGCGAGACCTTGGTGTGACCGCTAATTTGGCGAGTAGGGATTAGCGGTCACACCAAGGTAGGGGAGCGGAAGTGGCTAAGATGAGTGAGATAACGACTATTTGTCCTTGGAATAGTGCGACATTTCACCGAATGGCGAGATCAATGCGGAGAAGAGACGGATAGGGCGTTGGCCGACTTTACTGGTATAAAAAGGCAAGCCAGTGAACAGTACTTCACCCCACTGCTATCGCTGTCTATTCGATATCGTCTCCTTTCATCCATTCAACGGAAGCACGATTTGATAAATCTAGATCACTCATTCTATTGACTTCTCAATATTTTGTTGCCTTCTTACTTACTTTCGATTCTGTGACTACTTGTCAACTACTTGTTAATTGATTTCATTCTCGTTTGTTGTATTCTTGAGACTGTACTCGGGCGAAAGCTCTCACCTCGGGCCTCGGGCTCCCTCAATTGAATTCGGGCTTCGGGCTCTCACCATTGAACTCGGTCTCAGGACCCCCCAATTGAATCCGAGCGCAACGCTCGCACAAAGAACTGTTACGAACGTAACCTTACTGTCGATCAAGTAACGAGCGAACTAATTATTGATTCTTTTGATTACGTCCACTTTGCTATCTATCCGAAGAAACTTTTCTTCCAAAATTTTGGAGAGTGATTTATCGAATATTGTATTGGATCAATTACGCGATATTGTATGATTGAAACTTTTGTGGATAAAATGGCTCCTCCGTGTCCAATCTCACCCAGTGTATTGAATGCGTTTCCGACATTTGATGGAGAGTCACAGACATTGATTGACTACATGAGACAATTCAATAGAATAGTTAATTCACTTGGTTTGTCGTCCGTTCAGGCTCAATCTATCTTGATAGTTAGACTAAGAGGAAGAGCAGCTCGCGTTTATGATGAAATTGAAATTGAAGAAGAGAAAGGAATGATCACGGTTACGGACTATCAGAGTTTGCAAAATGAATTGTTTAGAAGGTTGACGACTGAAACATCGAAGATCAAAGCACGTAGTGCATTGAGCGTGAGGATGAAAGAAGGTGAAACTTTGGCTGAGTTTGCATCGAAAGTGAGAAGGAATGTGTTGAGTGCGTTCCCATTGGCGAATGATGGAATGGAAGAAGAGATAATGTGTGAGAAATTTTTGGCTGGATTGCCCCGTTCACTTTATTCTAAAATGATGGGAAAGACATACTCGAAACTCAACTCGTGTCTTGAACAGGCAGAACAGAAACTGTTGATGATTGAACTGTGTAAGAATGAGGGATTGGAACAACGAATCGTGGATAAATTGACGAATAAATTGATGAGTGCAAAGATTGATGATACATCAGGACAAGTCAATTATGTTTCACATAATAGTGGAAATTGGTATGGAAATAACTCATATCGAGATCAGTCAGACAGAGATGATGGTTTCAATTGTCAGTACAATCAGAAAGATCATTTGGATCAGAATAATGATGAATATAATTTCGGAAATCAGGATAGATTCAGAGGTAGAAGAAGAGAAGGATTCAGAAGATGTCGATACGATAATGATTATGAGAATTTCAATCTAGATGGAAGTGAAAGAGCAGAATATCGTGAAAATTCATCGATTGAAAATGAAGAATATGATGGTGAATGGGTTGATGAAGACGATAGTGATGGAAATGATGAAAATTCAGGAAATAGATCATCCAGAGTCAGTGAGCATGTTAATTTTCTGGTCTTGTTATGTTGCGTAATGAGTTTGTTCATATCACCTGTATCTGCCCAGAGATATT
The DNA here is from genome assembly GCA_900490705.1 of Pristionchus arcanus. Classification (NCBI taxonomy): domain Eukaryota; kingdom Metazoa; phylum Nematoda; class Chromadorea; order Rhabditida; family Neodiplogasteridae; genus Pristionchus; species Pristionchus arcanus. The sequence goes on along the minus strand of LS486809.1, from coordinate 6,681 downwards.
TTTCATGTTCTCAAAAAGAGACAGCAGCTATGTTATTCATTCCTAAGGATCATACATATAAGTGTGAAGCTAAATGGAACGATAGATTGACGGTTGTTACAACAGCTCAACTGTTTCGAGAGAATGTCACAGATTTCACAATGGACGTATTTGCTTGTTATGATGTAATTTCGAAGACTTCGATCTCTGCTTTCGCTGGAATTTTCAATATATCAGTTGAGGTGGAGACAATCGAAAAACCAGTTTCGAGAGAAGAATGTGTGCAGAGAGAAATAACGAAAACGGGCTTAGAAGGAAAGTTGCGTGAAACATCACCAGGATTGTGGAAGACAGACATTGCGAAACCACTTTTGCCATATTTTGGAAAGAATAATGTTACAACAACGCATAGAATTCTTCAATATGGAAAAATTTTCGCACTGCAACCCGATTTGCTCATGTCATCATTCGGTAATATGGATAATTGTACACTGGAGAAAGGTTATTGCGAGATTTCCAATAAAAGTTTGGTTTGGAATGTGTTTCACGAACCAAAACAATGCATGGAATCGATCGGACAATTCAATGTATGGATCAATGACGATGTTGTAATTATTCCTGATCTAGGAAAGATTTTGTATCCGAAGGAACAGGTATTCAAGATAAATGATTGTTCGAAATTGAGCACGTTGGCACTTTCTGATAACTTCTACATGCATCTACCGAAATTTCCTCAAACAAAATCGTTCGCTGAATTTTCATCTTCCATGAAGAAACGCCGGATAATACCAACGGATAGGATCACAACACCAGTTACACTTACTACATCACCGACTTGGACTACAACTTTCACTCACAATGAATCACAAGTGAATGTGGAGAATGAATTATCGAAATTGAACATCAATCGAGTTTATCTTGAAACTTGCGAATCTCAGAGATGGGTGAGAGAGAAACTCATTGAAGAAATTCAGAATAATCCAACTCCAACAGTACAGATTCTTTTAAATAGAATGGATGTGGCTGCGGAAAAGATTGATGATTCAATCTATCGAGTGTATTTGTGTGATCCAGTGCGAATTGATCAAGTTGTGCATTCAAGAAAGGTCAATGGAAGTGTCGGTCTATGTTATGAGTATCAACCAGTAGTTTTGGATGGTCAAGTGAAATTTGTGAATGAAGATACGTTACACATTCACAGGGAATCTCCTACTATGAATTGTTTGGATATTCCAGCAAAGATCAGAAGGAATTCACAGAAGGGAAGAGATGAGAAGCACAAGCAACCGACGGTTACTCAAATTCAGAGCAATGAGACAAATAGTGTGCCGATATTGGGATTTTTCCAAGCTGGAATGCAATCAATCGACGAATATAAGAATTCGTTGGACATTTGGGATAAGATCAAGTATGGTTTCAATAAGATCAAAGATAAAGCGATCTCTTCAGCGAAGGAGGGATCGGCCAAGGTAGTGAATATTGCAGTAGAGATCAAGGAGAAAGTAGTTGAATATACTTCATCATGGATCACTTTCCTGCGTAGTCTCTTACTGGGTGTGCTAATTTGTGTTGTCATTGGAGGATGTGCATACCTAGTGCTCAAATATTGGCTGTGGAAAGAACTCATGTCATGTTGTCTGACTAAAGTAGGCAGTCAAATTATCCAAAGTGTATCTTCGAGTCCTTCAGTGAACTACATTCGACGGAATCATGAGATAACAGCAGAAGAACATCGGTTCAGAAAGTTAGTAGAGCAAAAGGCTTATGAGGAACAAGAGGAATTGATGGAGTTCAGGGTGAAGAAAGTAAGAACTCTTCCTCAGACAGAGGCTCTTCTATTTTGTGTCACCTTATGTGTACTGATGATTCTCCCGACAGTTGAAGCTTATAAAGTAGAAAATACATTCGATTCAGATCTATTTTTACTCGGTTATGCATCAATTGGGATATCAGTTATTATTGTGGTAGCTCTGGTATGCTTTCTGCAGAACAAAGCCATGTTTTTCATAAAGGATAACAATGCTACAGTAGGAATCGATAAAGAAGATACAACTAAGAAGGGCTCTGTACGGATATTGTGGCCCGTCGCGATTATTGTGGCCCGTCAAGATTATTGTGGCCCGTCCAAAATTTTTGTGGCCCGTCCAGATTTTTGTGGCCCGTGAAATTTTTTGTGGCCCGTATAAATTTTTTGTGGCCCGTCCAAATTTTTTGTGGCCCGTCACCAAAAGTTCAGTTTCATCATTATTTCGTTGAGTATGTCTGCGCAAGTTAATTTAAATTAATTTTCTAGTATCATGACGATGAAGAAGACCTGTAGATACCCTTCCACTAACTCTTGACTGTGATATGTTTCAACATTTGTTCCGAATTCATTTATCATCATTTATCATGTTCATTGAGTATTATACCAGTAAAGTTAAATATGCATCGTTGACCGAATTCACCATTCGTTATCATATAGAATTAGACCAGTAGAATGAAATAAGCACCGATGACCGAATTCGAACAGCAAAATCTATGGCAGCGGTTATATTCTTTTCGGATCTGACAACATATTGATAATGAGTACATAAGACATTGAAAAGAGGATATCTATAACTTTTTTCCATGGAAACATTAAGCATTTGCTGATCCGCAACCACTCCAGTATAGAAAAAAAACAATATCACCTGAAGAAAACGCTATGTAAATTCTTCACGTTTCTATTTTTATACAACCTTATGTAGGCTCATCCTTACAACAATTACAGTTAGGGCAGCAGAGTTAAGGACATATGCAGGACCGTAGCAGGGTGGATATTAGCAGCATAGTCCTCTTCATTTTATTTCAATTATATTTGCTATTGGAGTTTAATTGTAATGTATTCACACTCATGTTTTTGCCTGAACAATCACAGTTGAAAAAACTATTTAAATTTTGAAACGCGAAGCCATGGGGCTATCGACTGGTAGCTCTGCGAACCTTCTCCGATGCTTCTGAGGTGAGTTACGGTGGAAGGGTATGTACATAGTTGTGTCATGGCTTGCAATGCTTGAAAATTAATTTATATTAACTTGCGCAGACATACTCATCGAAATAATGATGAAACTGAACTTTTGGTGACGGGCCACAAAAAATATGGACGGGCCACAAAAAAATTATACGGGCCACAAAAATTTTCACGGGCCACAAAAATCTGGACGGGCCACAA